>JAOEHY010012112.1:0-11082 GCA_025447955.1 Psilopsiagon aurifrons
GGGCAACCCATTCCAGTGCCTCACCACCCTTACAGTAAAGAATTTCTTCCTTATATCCAATCTAAACTTCCCATGTTTAAGTTTGAACCTGTTACCTCTCGTCCTCTCACTACAGTCCCTAATGAAGAGTCCCTCCCCAGCATCCCTATAGGCTCCTTCAGATACTGGAAGGCTGCTATGAGGTCTCCATGCAGCCTTCTCCAGGCTGAACAGCCCCAAGTTTCTCAGCCTATCTTCGTATGGGAGGTGCTCCAGTCCCCTGTTCATCCTCATGGCCCTCCTCTGGACTTGTTCCAACAGTTGCATGTCCTTTTTATGGTGAGGACACCAGAACTGCACACAATACTCTAAGTGAGGTCTGAAACACATATAGTTCCTACATTAATATTTCCTCCAAACAGGAATTTTTAATAAAAACCAAAACCTACTTTAATGTCTGCATCCTACAAAAATCATGACTGGGACTCTGTCCTCGAAAGCAGCTCCATATTCAATTACTTTTATAAATACATACCCTTTTATTATTTTAAGGTTTTAAAAGCCAACTAAATATTGCATTTAATAGTAAGCATGTGCCCTACTGAAGGGAACACAAGCTATAATGATATGCCTAGCTTAAAAGCAAATCTAATCTACTTGCTTATTAAATTTAAATGTGTTTAAGGCTGATACGGTTTGAAAATGATATGTAAAATAACAGCTTCCATGGCTATAAATGTCAAGTCTAAAAATTATATGCAATATAACATACAAAATAAATGCTGCTTCGTCTTTACATTTCTGTGTGATCAATTCATTAAATGAGGTATTACAAGCTATGAGAAAATTTTACAACTCCTGAGACATAATTTGTCACAGGGTATTACAATGCAGCAAGGAAATACTTTAGAGGTTTTGTCATCAATGGATTAAAATTCTTATTAGAAAGAAGGTACAGAAAAGTAGCTTTCTGATGTACCATGACCAAAATTACTCATCACAGCATATATTAAACACCTACGTGATACTTTTTCATCACATAGTCTCTGTATAAAGTGCCTTTTTTTTTTTTTTTTTTGCCTTTGGAGATAAAACAAGGAAAACATAGGTAAACCATTTTATTGGACCACGAGGCAAGGACACAAAAGACACAAAACTTCCCCACCACACCAAACCCAAATATGCTCCAGCAGACTTGGGTTTGCTTAGGTTTTGTTTCCTTTTCCTTTTTAATTACAATACAGAGATGGTCATTTCCACTTGCTGTGTTTTCCAGAAATAAAAAAGTTTTTACACCACTAGTTATAAAGAGCTGAGAGACAGGAAGCCAAGAAACACAGTATGTGTACCCTTGCCCCACCAAAGTCCCTACCAAAGAGCCTCTGGGCATTTTTCATAGACAGTGTAGTGAAACTCTTGCTGAGAAAGCTGTAAAACCTGGAAGGCCATTCTGCATCTTGAATCTGTGCAACTTCCTATTCCAGAAAATATTCATGAAAGCTTCAGCTTAAGGAATTTGCTCATTTTAGCACTCTCAGTAATCAGTAGAGAGATACGAAGAGGATCCCACAGGACTTGACTCAGACCATCTGAATTAGATTCTTACTTTGAATTGCTTCCTGAAGGTGCATCTTTCCTTACTGATTATAGAGGGAGCCTCAGGAGTCTTGTGTTTTAGGAACATTACCCACTCCCTTCTTCAATCTTCATTCTTCCAAATAAGACACCACTAACAGATGCTTTGACTGCACAATTGTCAGCAACTAGTCCATCAAATTTATTTTCTTAGTCCTTATGAAGTTCGAAGAAGTTATAAAATTGTCATGATCTTGGAGACCACTGAAAAAGTCATGTTTTGACTGAAGTGAATGCTTGCTACAAGCAAGTAAAAATTATCTATACATTGATGACTTTTAATTTCACCCAAGCTTTTGTACACACTTTTTACTCAAATGTTCAAAAGGTCTTGACTGCAAAAGAATATTATTAAGATTTAAAATTTGTTTGGACTTTGCTGTTTATAATTTAACTCCATTTCAATAAGAAACCTGACTATGAACACTCAGGCCTAGGATCTTCTAATAAGGCAGCAAGACGAGCAATTTTCTCACATGAACCTTTTTACAGGAGCTAAAAAGCTAAATGCTACTTTTCTTACTATTTCTCTGCAAAATAAGATTAATAATCATGGTTATGATTTAAATTATTTTATTTTAAAATCCCATAAATATTTCAAAGATATGTGCCTGCCTCTTGCTTTATCACTTTTCCAATCTGCCAAATATTTAACACATTTGTCTTTCTCTGACATATAATTTTGATATCATGTAACAGAAAAACACACATCTCCCTACATGTTCTCAAGGTGCAATAAGATCTGGTAATATTTTTGCAGGCCAGTATCTAGCCATGAATTTCTGCTCCCACAAAACCATCCATATTGCCAGGGGAATTATTAGGTGGCTGTATCTTTTCAGGCACTCAGAGCAAGATAACCCTAATCTAGTCTTATCACTTGCACACAAAAGCACTGGATCCAATAGGCTCCTGTGTAATCCATCTCTGTCAACTGCATTAAGGAAATTACCTGTCAGAAATATCATGGCCAAGATTCTGTGATTAAATGCAAACTTAGAAAATGCTCAAGGGTATAGTAAAAAAAAGCTGCATGAAATTGCTTTCAGTTTACTTTTCCTTATGTTAATGTTGTGTCCACAAGCATTTGAGCAACATAAAGAACCAAGTAATTTATTAACCAAGTATTGCATTGCCAAAGAAAACAGAACAGAATTTTAAATTTATCATAATTCCATGAAGTTGCCTTTGTTATTAAGACAGGAACACCTAAAAAAAAAAAAAAAAAAATAAAATAAAAATTAACAAAACCTTTCAAGATCTGTGAAGAACCAAAAAAAAAGCACATCAGGTTCTTTAATTTCATCTGTTTCTCAGGAAGGGAAATTGCTATTGCTGATGAAGTTCAGAAATGTCTAAACTTTCAGATTCACATTCTTAATACTAATTTTTTTCCCCTTGATAGTGGTTTGTCTCTGTGAACTTCATTTAGTGATACTTCAAGAGGTCTGCATGGCTAAGAGCACAGTCCTAACCCTCAGGACACTTGGGTCCAACCCCCTTCTCCATCAACAGCTTAGATCTTTTTCTTAGGCATCTTTCTATAGACAGAACAATCGCATGTATGTATGATTTGAATATAAATGCAGTATTAACTGTGAATATCCCGACTCTCTGCAAAAGAAGAGAACACAACAAAAGTAAAAAAAAAAAAAACAAAAAAAAAACAAAAAAACCCAACAAAACAGCTTGATTCATAATTCTACAGCTGAACAATTTTGCATTTTTGCATGTTTTGAAGTATTCACTTAAGAATATTCTAAGATAACCAATGTGCCCTAAAGAAATCAAAGGGGGGCAAACCCACAAATAGTTAGCAATATTAGCATAGCATGTACAGGAGTCAAAGGGCCATTAAGATGATTAAGACACTTGGCACATCCCTTATATAGGGAAACACTGAGAGAGCTGAAACTGATCAGCCTAGAGAAGACTCAAGGTATCTTGTCAATGCATACAAATACCTGAAGGGAGTGTGAAAAGAAGATGGAGCCAGGCTCTTTCATTGGTGCCCAGTGACATGACCAGAGGCAACAGCACAAACTGAAATGCAGGAGAATCCCTCTGAACATCAGGAAACACTTTTTCACTGTGATGGTGCCTGAGCACTGGCATGGGTCACCCAGAGAGATTGTGGAGTCTCCATCTTTTGAGGTATTCAAAAGCTATCTGTACATGGTCTTGGGCAAGCAGTTCTGGGTGGCCCTCTTTGGCAGTACTGCTGGACCACATGACCTCCAGAGGCCTCTTCCAACATAACCATTTTAGGATTCTATGAACCCACTTTTCCAATTTATCCAAGCCCCTCTGAGGAACAGTTCTGTTGCCTACTATACATACTCCCTCCTTCAATTTGGTATCATCCACAAACTTCCTGACAGTGCACTTCACCTCACTTTCCACATTGTTATTATACAGTTATTGCCCCTTATACCAATCCTGAGGCACACGACCACTAGTGAGCCACAAAATTAACTCTGAACCACTGATCACAGCCCTTTAAATCCAGAAAATTGAAGCCAATTTTCCAGTTGACTTACCATCTATTTATTAACCGTTCCTTATCTCACCAGCGTGCTGTAAGAATACTAGTGTAGATTATGTTAAAAACCTTGATACAATCAAGATATTGAACATCCAGTAGTCTTCCCTTCTCTTCATAGGACAGGCTGATTACTTTGTAAAGGAAGATTTTTTTGAGCTATAGTATTCAAGAATGGTACATTTTGAAGCAAGGTTACAAAGGCAAAAATAACACCTTTAAGGCAATGAGACTATTTAACAGCACCAGAATTCTAACTCCAAAATTGAAATCTAAATCATGCAGTGAAAATATACTGGTGGAAATTCATTCTTTATCAGGTAAGTAAATGACAAACAGTAATGGCAATCCTCATGCTTAGATCTCTCATTGCAATCCAGCATGTATTCCCTAATTACCCAAAGGTGGGGGGAGGAGTGTGGGTGCAGAGGGGAGGAGAGAGGGAGGAAAGTACTTTAATATACTAAAATCTGTAAACTTGTTGCATCACTACAGATACCCATTCACTAAGTATCCTGAATGGTTGTTCTTACTGACCAACCATATATGAGGTGGAGCTTCTTCTAAGCAGTATTATCTGTTCAGCTAGTCGGAAATTTCCAAGCAGAAGGTCCTATGCTGAGGCAATAAAGTTAAGGATGACAACGACCTGGAAGTAAAACGTAGAAAGGGAAAACTTTCGAAGTTCAAGAACCTCTCCCTGCAAATCTGGAAATGCATTTCCTCCTTCTGAAGAAACTTTGCTGAAAAATCATTGAATCTATTTCTCAACCAGGCATTCACCTACATACAGCCAGGTTGTAATTGGTAAGACAATGGCAAGCAGCAGACTAGAGCCTGGCAGAGTTTGTTCATTAAGACTGCCTACATTGCACCAAATATATGTTCAGCATTTAGACTGAAGCTGAAGATCTCTCTTTGCGGTGGTTACATACCTACACAGCTGTCTCTGTTTTACTGGAATTTTGAAACTACACAAAGGCTCATACATGGAAAGTGACTCAAGAAATGTAGATTTTATTAATAGGGTACAGATACCACAAACTAGAAGCCCAAGAAAACTAGCAGTAATGTGCTGTTTATAATACAGATATCTTCAGATTAAGATGAAAGGCTGAAACTGTACAAATGCAACCTGGTATGTACTCTGTCAACTATTTTCACTTGAAGCACCACAGAGTATTGGATTTACAATATGAAGTTTGGGAGGAAAGTTATATCTGTTTAAAGTGAAGCAATATCACTACAAAGATTTCTTTCCATTACAGGAGAAAGAATAAATTATACATACAAAATGGATGCCACTTTCCTCATCTTTTTCCAAAGTCAACCTGGGGTTCCACTGCAGTTATCAAACTAGCAGAAGAGCTGCAATTGCTTCTACTAAAGCAAGCAGGGACTGGAAAATACAACTTACGGAAGACTGCAAGATACATCTCATCCTTTGTGAAGACAGGACTAAAAAGCTTACTAAAGAGCATGAACTTCTGAACAGCAAATGAAAGAAAAAAAAAAAGTGCATTTGTTTGGCTTGAAGACCTATCATGGAATATACAGTTACTTTTAACCTCAGTTAAAAGAGCTAGCAATAAGACTTAAAGAAATACAGAAGTTCTTTAAGAAGCGTTGTCAACCTCATTTGCTGTTTTTATACAATGGCCATTGAACAAATGCAGCAGATCAAGTCAGGGAATCATTATTTCACACAATATTTACTGCTCAAAATATATCAGTAAAAGCTGAAATCACAGGCAAAATTTTGAACCTTCCACATTAATTACATATCAAATTAAACAGTTGTAAAAAAATAAAAGTGGACCTATGCTCCATGTGGCAGTTTCATTAGTTAGTTTACCACCCACCGTATATACTGCCAAGGAAAATTATAATAGGCTACCACTGCTAATGACAAAAGAAGGCTATGAATTATTATTTATAGTCTTATTAACCACATTGGTAAACTCAACATAACTGGGTCATCATCATAGAGAATGAAACTCTGCGTTCAGCAAGCATACTGTAAAGAACAGAAAGAACAGAAATTCACCAGTACTTCTAAAGCAGGGATAAAATGCAGTACAACTGCAAATTTAATCTTAAAAGTACATATTGACTAATGGAGATTATAACTAAACTGAGCTGGATAACAACTGTTTCCTAGCAGGCCATTTATACAAAGTACTATTCTTTCTTGGAGTAACTCTCAGATTAATAAATTCAAAACTGTTTCCCTTCTATTGAAAGGCCAATTCCACTAAACACCCTGTATTACTTAAGTAACATAACATATATTTGCAAATGAATGCAAAGACTCTATAGCAAGTACCTTAAATCCTGGAATTCAGAATGGAAGCACTCTGTGATCTTTGTTCTAGGTACGATACTGAGTCCGTAACAGTAGCTTAATAAAGATCTTCATGCTTATAAAGAATTAGACTATTTTTAAACAAGTCCTTTAAGATGAGAGATTGACAAAAAGGCTGCTTTCTCATACAAGAGATTCAGACATTACTCTGCTTACCACCCATGCCCAGGCACTTTGCCTGGACAAGTCTTCTAAGGCCCTCTGGATAAAGAATACCCCTTCTGGTCTAATATCATCTATCAGTATAATTTTCTTTTAATTATTGTATTTACTTCTAATTTACCCTCTTTGCTACTATTCCTAGTATTCCAGAATGAATTGCACTACGTTTGATGTATGGACTCTCATATATACACAGACTACATCAGGTAGTGTGTGCTGAAACAGCCCTTCACAGAGCAGGGTATTAGAGAAGATTAATGAGCCAGTATAGTAACAATGGCCATTATCACTACCTATCATCACCACCGCCTATTACCATCAACTTTATCTGAGGCAAAATGAGTTAGAACTTGAATGACTTAACAAATATAATAAAACGAAACAACTGAGCAGCAGAGGTAACAACTCCAGGAGTTCCTGATTCCCAGCTACACGTACTCAGGCCTCCAGACAATATTGCCTCTCTGTGCCTTCAAAGCTGTGTTACTACATCAGACAGATATTAAGGCAAAAAGATGGGAATTAGGTTAAAATAAAAAGGAAAAGAAAAGCTGTGGGAGTTTTTCCCAGTTTTCCACCCATGTAGTAAAACTAGAATTCTCTTCAGCCTACTTGAAAAAGATGGATCTGAAGGGAATTATGACGCTATGTTTTTTCTAGATTAAAGTGTAATAATTACCAAAAGTAATGCTTCATGGGAAACATGCCTTTTTTCCACTGATGTACAGAACTATACATTAAGCACCACTTTGAATTAAATAGCTGCATGCTTGTATTTAAAGTGACTAACTCAGTAATACTTATGTTAAAAACCTGTTCTTACTCTGTTTTCATGCCACACTCTTCATCTTAGTATCCAAGAACTGTCTGATAGAGCATTAAACAGTAATGACAAACATCTGTCATCTGTATTTTCCTATCCACTCTTCACCTTTGTTGTCAATAAAAATTGAGCATATAAAGCCGGCAAACTTGGGCAAGCAGAGGAGAGAACCTCATGGAAATATGCTATCAGCAGAATCCTTCTGTAGACCTTGCATTGTGTCATACACATGAAAAATAATTGTATCACTAGAACTGTAAAATAACCATACTGGATTTGCAAAACAAGATGCATTTTCCCAGCTTACTGAAGAGCCTGTAGCTTTTTGGAAATCAGCATATACCTACTTTAAGGTATTCTGCATAAAATATTACAAAATACATTTAATATAAACAGATAATTTATTTTTGGAAGCTACAAAGTTAAAATGGACTGCACTTTATATGATTCAGTGAACAAACTAGCAGAGTTTATGGGATAACTAAGCACCACTTTCTAAGTCAATTCTGCCACCTAGCTCCTCTTGTAAAAGTTAGCCCTACTACATTCTACTAAAAGGCAATTTTAACCTTATTTAGGATTCAAATTCACAAATAACCCACCCAGAATATCTAAATCACTTCATTAAATACAGGTAACATAGCATATTGAAAAGAAGAGTCATTTACTCCAGAGGTACTAAAAGAAAGTTGCTACGCACAGAAAGCCTGTCACATATAAATAAGCTTTAATTCTGATTGATTCAACATACAGAAAACCATTTTGCTTCATTTAATCCCTTAACTACAGTTGATGCTTTAAAATATTCCAGGGGATTTTAATTTTCAAACTATGAAAGAAAACGTCCTTCATCCACTCTCAACTGAAATGTGTAATACTGGTTCTTGGATAGTAATTATTTTCATTTCTCTATCAAATATAAAACAACACCTTTTCTTGTCAATGCCTTTTAAGAGAAAAAAATCTAAGCCAGAAGAGACTTTCAAATCCAAGTACAGCCCAGCACACCATTTCATAAGCAAGTATTGTTATATATAAAATACATATCTGCATTTTTGAACAAGAGCATCCAGATAATGCCATCAGAAACCTGTCATGAAGATCTGAACAACTGTTCAAATATATTGAAAAAAACAAGCTGAAAACATGCAGGCTTGATTTTAAGTTATCTAAGCAACTATGCTGAAAAAGGACAGCGAGTAAATCTCAGACCCCTAAAGCTGCCAGTAGAAAAAGACAAACTGATATTTTATTTTTTTTTTTTTTAAATAATGAATTCTGACATACATAATGAATACAAACCCAAGTATCTTAAAGATGCTTGAATATTTCCAATACTCAGCAGTATTTTAATTGGAAGATGCCAGATTACTGTTTAGGAAGGGTTTGTGATGAGATCTTAGTAATACATAGTTGAAATGATTTGCACAGTTGATCTTTCCATCTCCTGTGCTCTTGGATTTTTTTAACTCCTCTGTAAAGAATCTGACGCACAGCACTGCTGCTTGATCTTGTTTATCTTACCTCAACAACATGTTATGTATTAACATCACAAAAAGATAAACAACTGACATGTTTTATGCTTCCGTATTTGTGTTGGGGTTAGCATAATAGCACCTTTGCTTGCTGCTACTAATACTAAGTAATTGACTGGAAAATACTAATCCTGTCACAGTGTAGATGTCTACCTTAACAGGCAGGCTAAATTTGGAGATAAGTATTTTCATTTTACATTTCCAAGGACTTACAAAGGTGAATGTATGGATTCCAGCTAGACAGGAAAGAAAAATCCAAATTCTCCAGTATTACTGTTTTATCTTAGAAACTTCACAAAAAATGAAAACTACAAAGAATTCATCTTACTCAAAATTATAAGAAATCTAAAGAAGTAACCTGTCTGAGACTTACAGAACAACTGAAAGTATACTCCCTGACCTTACTCGAAACTTAGACTTTTACAAATCACAGTATTAACTCCAAGACTATGGCAAACATATATCCAGTATTAACAAGGATCACTAACGTCAACACTTTTTGCTGTTTATATTCAGAAAATAATTAAAGACTAGCAAGAGTAAACACACACATTCTAAGTAAGATACTATTCCTATCACCTCATTTTCAAATCTCCACCATTCAACTTTTACAACTAATAAGGAGAACATTTATTATACAGAAGCAAAACTCCATGGAAGCTCCTTGGAGAATAGCAGAAATCTGAAGTTTGACACATGAAGGTGAGGTAGAAGTAAGGATTTCCAAAAACCATTTTCTCCCTCATTAGAGAAGTAATGCGCTCTTCCTTTCTACATCCTCTTCATTTCCCAGAGCACATTCAAAAGAGAAAGCTGGGAGTAGAACCCATTTACAGCAGATACATCTTTTCTGTGTGTGTACAGAAATGCTGCATCATTTTCATTCTTTGAGCACGGAGATAAAAGAAAAACCGTAACACTTCCTGCTTCTTCTCCAAACACATATTTCTGTACATTCCCCCATAACATTTTTCTGTCCTCCTGCAATATTTTCTATTCTTAGATCTGATATATTCTTTTTTGTTTTGCTTTTATTCACTCCTTGCTTTCTTTCTCATCCAGTCTATCCTTTCCCGTTCTCTCCTGAAGTGCCATATTACTGTTCTCCTTTAGTCTACACCTTTCTCAACTCATTCTATCTCTCCTTTATTCACCTGTCATCCAGAGATGGATTATTTTAAATGCTCCCTCAACCTTTGCTGCTTTCCAAGACAGGCTGACAAGAAATCTGGAGACTTAGATCTAAACCTGCTTCATAGCTTTCTGAATATGATACTGATAGGGATGGAACAGAAAGAGAGTTAAAAACATGTGACAGCACTGTTGTCAGAAATCCTTATCAAATGCATATATGGAACCAGGCTCCTGACAGTTTTTCACATTTAACAGTGCAACGTTTTGAACCTGTGGCCATTGCACAACTCCCTTTTTTAAGCTTCAACCCCCTTTGCACTTGACCTCTGAGTTCTCAACTAACTGCTCCCAAATACACTAGTCAAAGACCTGAGGCCTGACTTGTTTTACTCTGAAACAAATCATGACACTCTTCAGAGAACTGTAAAAAAATGTTGCTTTATTTTCAGAAAAATATAAGACTCATTATTTTCTTAATTTATTCTGGCTTTCCTTGCTTGGCCAGAGAAGGAGAGGTGTCTGGTTTTATTTCAGAACCTAAAATCAGCTCTGCTCAGAGCAACATCCATAGTTTAATGGGATAAACTGCAATGACCAGCAGCATAACTATTATAACAATGGCAACATATTTTTCTTCAGTAAGTCAAAGATTAAAGTTCCTGCTAATCAGTCTATTGCTCAAGTTACGCACCATGCTTATTCCTTTAAGGTAATAGTAAAAATAAGTAAAAGAGAATGTCTGGCAGGTCATGGAGTAGAACAGAACAGAATAGTTCAGTTGAAAGGAACCTACAACAATAAATCTAATTTAACTGCCTGTCATGGGTTTCGCAGTAGCAGTCATTTTTCTCCTTCTTAGTAGTTGGTGCAGCACTGTGTTTTTGACTTGTGGCCTGAGAACAGCGCT
>JAOEHY010012113.1:5942-23904 GCA_025447955.1 Psilopsiagon aurifrons
CTCCCTGGCAGAGCATGAGGCTCCAAAAGTCCTTGGCCAGACCAAACATCACTACGCCATAACTAAAAACATTGGTGCTATCAGCAGTCATTTTTCTCCTCCTTACTAGCTGATGCAGTGCTGTGTTTTTGACTTTCAGCCTGGGAACACTGCTGTAACAGCGATGTTTTTAGTTGCTGCTCAGTAATGTCTACTCTGACTGAGGACTTTCTGAGCCTCATGCTGTGCCGGGGAGGAGGGAAGACAGGAGGAAGCAGAGACAGGACACCTGACCCAAACTAACCAAAGAGGTATTCCATAGCACAGCATGTCTTGCCCAGGATGTAAAAACTAAGGGCAAAGACCAGGAAGAGGGGTGTTCATTGCTGGGTCAGTCTTGGTATCGAGTGGTGAGCGATTGTATTCTCTTCCCTTGTACTTCCCTGGTCATTATTATTATTGGTGGTAGAAGTAGTGGGTTTGTGTTATACCTTAGTTACTGGACTGTTCTTATCTCAACCCGTGGGAGTTACATTCTTTCAATTCTCCTTCCCATTCCCCTGGGGGGAAGAAAGAAGGGGGAGTGAGTGAGCGAACTGAGTGAGTGACTTAAACTGCAGCAATTGCATAAAGAAAAGTAACTCATGTATTACCAAAAGCCTGGTTTTGAACATTTTTCAAATTGCTATTTTTCTTTACTGTCTTTTTGAGCATCTGTAGGTGTGGTGTTAATAAATGGAGTTCCAGATGTTACTTGCTAGAGCACAAAAGCTTTTCACTAACCTTAACTTCTGTAACTGTGAGCAAGAAATAAAACACAGTGGAAATCAGGGATCCTTACAGAATGAATACAGTGATGTTACTGTTTAATTCCCTAATGATATTAACTTGCAATCTGGACAAAATCTGTGCAAGAAGCAGAAATTCTTAATTTTCTTTTGTAATGCAAGAAATTGAGCTGAAGTTTGGCTTTCATGATAATACCAATTTTAAGCAGCTGCCAGCAGTATTTCTGAAATAATGTAGAGCAATCTGGCATAACTTGAGGGAGCAATGTGACTTGCATGACTGTATAGCAGCAAACTATTGCTCAAATTTTCTATCATATGATATCTTTAGGTTAAAGTCTTTAGGGTTACAGTCCATTCTTTCAAAAGGTATTCATTCTTAAGGGCTGGCCTACACAGTGAGACAAAGAGAAAAAGATGGGATCTTGTGTTAATGTCTGGGAGTATGAGGAGTCTGGAGGCCAAATTTGGCTGTGTGAGCCTGTCTGTTGGCAGTGGCTATGAGTGCCTTTGCAGCTATGATTATTGTAAGGTTTTCTTACAAACTTTAGAAGTCCCTTTTCCTCTGCTTTGAAAGGGCTTGAGAGGGCAGAACGGTCATGGCATAACAGCAGGACAAAGGAAGAAAGTCTGAGTAGTTACTGGTTTTTATGCCTGACTGATCCTCATCACAAAAGTTTCTCTTAAGAATCATCTCTGAATTGTACCATTTGAGTTTTATTAAATCCAAATGTATTTTCTTCAGGTTAACCTAGTAACACAGCAAGAATGCCATGTGTAAACTCTGTCTTCAGATCTTCATCGGGTTGCTGACACTCCTAACCTCACAGTCATTTGCATTTTAGTTTGCTAAAACTTCCAGTGGGAACTCAACTCACCTATGAGCATAAATCCATGGAACAGAAGATTTTGCCCTTTGTAAACTCTTGCGATTGTTATTTACCTTATTGAGAAATGGTAGTCTTCCCTTTTCTCTTTCCTGATGTTCTGTAGCCCAAAAGACAATTTTATGTCTATACTTGAATTTCTCTAGGGATTTCTTGTGTCTCTTTCTTGGCAGTCTCTCTGAAGGCAGAAAGTCCCTTTAGCCATTGATTCGTTTGGACATTGGAATGCCACTACAGAAGCTTTTATGGTTTTTTTTTTTTTTGGCTTTGTAGTACCACCAACACAGCAAGATCTGTTAAACCCCAGAGAACTGTGAAAAATACTGCAGCAACTAATATCCAGGAAAACATACTCAAATTAAACACATGTCAAGAAACCTACTAGTACAAACAACTTACTATTATGACTTCCGCCAAGGACATAAATTGGGCCAACATACAGTTTGAATTAAAAACAAGCACTCGAATTATAAATGTTATATGATGGAAATATGATGTATGATAGGATAACATATATAAACAGCACAGGGAAATATGGAAATATTTTTTTTAGGCCATAATAGGTACTGAAAATTCAGATGCAACATTTACTGAGGAAATGTTTGAAAATGTGTAATTCATGGGAAAACCACTGTTGAACTCCTCTACATTTATGATAGTAACTGAAATAAAAATACAGCATTGCCCACACAGTGTCTGTCATAGCATAATGCATTTACTGTATACTGTGGAAGAGCCTGTAATATTTTGTCAGCTTGTTTGGCTATAAATCCAGTGACAGCATTTATTTTGAAGAAAAATCCTCTTCAGGGGAAGTCACAGGCGGTATAGATTTCACCCATCATGTGCCTGACATTCAAAAAGAGCTGAAGCTCTTGCCAGAAAACATTTTTTTTACCTTGTAAATCCTATTTGTTAAAGAATATGGGGGTAGGACGCATAATGGTAGTTTATTGGCTAATGTTTTGCTTTCCAGTAATGTCACAAGATCTGAGCTGATTTGCCTGCAGGCTGATCTTTCTTGGGAAAAAAACAAACTGGACTATTCAATGGGCTGGGGAAAGAAGGTTTCAGGCATGAAGGAAAACAAATTCTTTTGTCATTGACTACTAAAACTGACTGGTTTCTTAACATTCTGGACCATGGAAATTGCCTTTTTACTTGGACAATTAATACATTGATAGTAGCAGATGCATATCATGTTTGTTCTCCCAAAAAACATGTCAAAAAGTGGAGGACTATTGAGTTCTCTGAAATGTCAGCCCCTTCTATGCCTCTCTTTCTGGGGAAAGAAAGAGAGGAAGTTTGGGACTGGATACATAACTGTTGTGATAAGAAGGAAAATACAGTGGAAAAGAATACAGGAGGGTTAGCAGACTTCTTTCTTGAAAAAACAAAAGAGAGGGTAGAAACCAGATCTTGAGTACTTGGAGATACTGCTTCAATAAACCTAAACTTCGGTTCATACTAAGTGTATAAAGTGTCTTCCTCCGTGTTGTAGGGGTATTGACAGGAAGGAGAATCTTATAATGCGATAGAGGAAAGCATTCAGTGCATCAGATTAAGAGTTCATTACAAATCAGCATAGTTTGCAAGCTTTTTTAAAAAATATGCTTCCCCTAGGAGAACCGCATTTTCTGGGTGTTAGTTTGGATTACACTGAGTTTCTTAAGATAAGTTTCTTAAAAAAAGTAATTTAAAGTATTTTCAGTGAAAAGCAGGCCATAGCATTTAATTCATCTTCTATTTATATATAAAAGTGGTTTTCTACATGGATTTAACAGAAAAGTTAGTATAGATGTAAACAGAGACTCCTTCAATTATTCCACAAGGAAATATTTCAGAATCATGCATATAGCACAACTCCACTGTAAATCAGATTGAAAAGAACATCTTCTATTCCATATCTTCCTACATCTATATATTTCTGTTTCTGTCATAGTATAGGAGATCCAGAAATAAGTTTTTGTCAAACTACCACAAATCAAAACATGTACTTTTCAAAATCTCAACCTGTGGGAACACTGCGTAGCACTAGTTAATTGGAATAGTCTGTTAACAATGATTTGCAGGTATTTTCACAGAAAAAGGGATCAGAAGACAGCCACAGGCATCTTTTTCTTTCTCCTTTGGTAAGGGAAAATCTTTGGGATCAGTTACCATAAGAAGGAAGCCTAAAAAACGCAGGCACTCTGAGAATAAAGACCTTTGGCCCACTGTAGGAGAGGATCTGCTTCAAGAGCATCTTGAGAACCTGAACATGCACACGTCCACGGGACCTGATGAAATCCATCCGCAGGTCCTGAAGGAGCTGGCAAATGAAGTGGCTAAGCCATATTTGAAAAATCATGGCAGTCAGGTGAAGTTCTCAACAACTGGAAACAGGGAAATATAACCCCATTTTCAAGAAGGGGAAAACAGATGAGCTGGGGAACTACAGACCAGTCAGTCTCACCTCTGTGCCTGGCAAAATCTTGGAGTGAATTCTCCTGGAAGGCATGCTAAGGCACATGAAAAACAACAAGTTGGTTGGTGACAGCCAGCATGGCTTCACCAAGGGGAAATCCTACTTGACCAATTTGGTGGCCTTCTATGATGGGGCTATGGAACTGATGGACAGGGGTAGAGTACCTGATGTCATCTACCTGGAGTTTTACAAAGCGTTTAACACTGTCCCACACAACATCCTTGTCTCTAAGTTAGAGAGGCATCAATTTGTTAGATGGACCACTCGGTGGATAAAGAACTGGCTGGATGGCTGCACACAGAGTTGTGATCAGTGGCTCAATGTCCAACTGGAGGCCAGTGACAAGTGGTGTCCTTCAGGGATCGGTGTTGGGATGGGTCTTGTTCAACATCTTTGCTGGTGACATGGACAGTGAGATTGAGTGCGCCCTCAGCAAGTTTGCAGATGACAGCAAGCTGAGTGGTTTGGTTGATACGCTGGAGGGAAGGAATGCCATGCAGAGGGACCTTAACATGCTTGTGAGGTGGGCTGATGCCAACCTGATGAAGTTTAACCATGTTAACTGCAAGGTCCTACACCTGGGTTGGAAAAATCTCAGGCACAGCCCCAGGTTGGGCAGAGAAGAGATTCAGAGCAGCCCTGCAGAGAAGGACTTGGTGTGTTGGTCAATGAGCAAATCAACATGAGCCACCAGTGTGCTCTTGCAGCTGTCATGGGTTCAGCAGTTGAAATAATTTTTCTTTTTCTTAGTAGCTGGTGCAGCTCTGTATTTTCGACTCTCGGCCTGGGAACAGCGCTGATAACACCGATATTTATAGTTACAGCTTAGAATGTTTGGTTTGACCAAGGACTTTTTGAGTCTTCTGATCTACCACGGAGGAGGGGAAACCAGGAGGAAGCGGAAAGAGGGCATCAGACCCAAATTGACCAAAGAGATATTCCATACCACAGCACATCATGCCCAGGATGGAAAAACTGGGGCAGGAACCTGGAAGAGTTCAGTTCACGGCTCGGTTGTTGGGTTGTGGGAAGTTGTATCCTCTTCCCTTGTATTTTCCTGGTCATTATTATTGGTGGTAGCAGCAGTGGTTTGTGTTATACCTTAGTTACTGGACTGTTCTTATCTCAACCCGTGGGAGCTACATTCTTTCCCTTCTCCTCCCCATCCTCTGGGAGCAGGTGGGAGGAAGTGGGGGGAGTAAGCAAGCAACTGCATGGTACTGAGTTACCAGTTGGGCTTAAACCATGTCAGACTCATAATAATTTCTTCTTTGAACTGAGGCTTTAGAAGAAGTCTAATATGTCATATGAATCAGTAAAACCTTTCACTAAACATGTATCTGAATAATATTCTCATATAAGGATGTGGCAAGCTTAATTTTGAACCAGTTCTCAGACCTTTTTCATTCAGCTGATGTAATGGCTGTTTGATTTCCTTTTTTAGTTGCTTGCTACTTCAAAGCATGTTATTGCTCTGTTCTAAAATTCACAATTATTTATCTCTTGCTGCTTTTTATAGTCTAAAAAGAATGTCAGACTTGCTGTGAGAAATACATGTACTACAAGGAGGTGATGAAGCAGTGACTTCTCTCCTGAAGATGATGCTGTATGTTCACTCTTTTCTTAGGCTTGCTTTTCTGTGTGCTTACTACAGAACAATTCATGCAAAGCAACAGGCAAATGTGCCTCTGTGTTAGGCATACACAAAGGCAACAGCTGGTTGCTGGTAAGTGTAGCTGTGTAGCTTGCATCAAAGTGAGGGTTTGGTAAAGTGTTTTGACAGTAGAAGACTCCTTTTCCCTGCTGAGAACTACTGCTAGTAGTTTATACATGTGTTTTCTCCTTCTGAGATCATCTCTCTTTATTATGAAGTAGAGAGAAAATAGTATTTTCATCTTTAATTTACTATTCAAGTCAAACCTGTTGAATATACACTCAGGGCTAATAATAAAAGAAATTGGCCAGCTTATCATGGATGCTAGCGGCAATCTCTTGGCATCACTCATTTGATGCTTCTTTTCTATCCATTTTTCTGTTCCAAATAACAATACCACCAATATGCCTCTCCTGTATTACATCACTTGTTTAAGAGAACCTTGGTAAAAGATAACTTTCAGCAAGTTTAAAGAGATCATTGGTCATCGTGATCACTGAGTCTAACAGCTGACACAGCTTTCACTGGCTTTTTCCTAGTCTTTGAAATACTCAAGTTAGGTTTCCCAGACTGGAAGTTTGTGCTCCCTTCTCATTGGAATTTCAAAAGCAGTTGAAAAGTTCATTAGGTAATGCTTGTTCTTTTCCTGTGCTGCAGGGATTGCTGTGCAGATTCAGTTAAATGTAGTTCAAGTATTGCATACTTAGTGCATAATCAATATAAGCTTATCTAATACACTCATATTTATATAAAGTTATTAACTTTAATTTTTAACTTTTGTTTTAATGCATGCTTTATTAAATATGTTAGTAGTTCTCAGAAGATATAATTAAGCCACATGTTCCCCACTGGACTTTGAAAATGTGCTGCCACTTTTTTTCCCTGTTTTTCTTTGCTCTGTATGTGGTGGGTAGCTGCAACCCATTTGCTGTCGGCACCAATCTGACAGCAAATTGGTGCTGTTCATTTTCCATGTAAAGAATTGCTCGTACACTGCAGCAGAGCTGAGTAACTTTCAAAACACCAGGGTTTCTGTAATGAAATGACACCTATAAATAAAATAAGGGTATTGAAAAGAATTAAATGTTACAGTACATTAAAAGCTAAATTTAAAGTAACTGTGTTGAAAGTATAAAAGGAACCCTTTAACTCCTATCCATTCTTATTGGCTAGGCCATCGTAGTCTCTTTAGATGGGATATCTCAGCCATTTCGAGCAATCTTTGTATTTGCAGAGATGAAATGGCAAAGTATGAGCTATCTTTCTCAATCTACAGCAAAATCGGCTCTAATAAATTGGGATAATAATTCTTGGCTCTAATAATTCTTGTTTTGCAAGAATTTGTAAAACTGTGGCCCCTATGCACTGTAGGCTGGAGTGTGGTTACCAGTATGAAGGCAGCACGAAAAAGCTAGCATAAGTTACTAGCAATGGCAGCACAAAGCTAATTAAGTTATTGCAATGCCCGAAATGTCTTCAATATCTCACTTAAAATTGGCTTAGCTGTATTAGGGCATTAGGACTGTACAGGTTTAGAAGACGACTTCTTTTTTAAAAGTCAATTAATGACATCGAGTTCCTAGGAAAAAGGGTGAAGTTACTCCTGCATGCAGTTTTCCCACAGTAGATAAGACAGCACATGTGCTCAAATGCTAATAGGCTTTAAAAAGAACATCTTTAGCTTGTTTCTTCCTTTGCTTTCTTAAATTTGCGTATATAGATTATTTGAACGTAGAACATGTGGGTTTCTTTAATCATCTTTTATTAAAAAGAGCATAAAATGTATCTTAGGGTTAGAAAATGTTGAACTGTCTTTGGTCAGTGTGGTTCAGGGTCTATGCATTTGGATCAGACTTCAGTGATTTTAGATTTTTCTTCTTCTGGTTATTAATTCTCATGTTACAGAAGACTTTTGCGGGTTGGTTTTTGGTTTTGTGTTGTTTTTCTTTAATGTTTCATCAGTAAAGCATTCCATAATCATACTTTTTAAAAATGTTCAGTTGTGGTCAGGATTTCTAATAAAATTCAGATCGTATCCTGGGAATTATGTCTGCTTAACATTCCATCTTTGCAATACTGTAGCTTCATTCTCCCATGCATATGCAAACAACCCTTCTTCCTCACTGCTTGGTCCTGTTCCTTGCAAAAGATAAATTCTTCTAACAATCAGAAGAATTGTCCTGAAGTTTCTGTGATATGATTAAGAAGTAACATCTTACTAGCGTAAGGCTTTCCTCATGATCAGGTCAAAGGAGTTTTTTATTAAAAAATATAAAAAATTAACAAATCATAAAATTAAAGAACTCATTTTATAGTTAATTTGCTTGACATGTGTTTCTAAGTATATATTTATTTTAGCAGCATTGAAAATTCTTTCATGCAGTTTATAGAAAATGGAGGGAGGGAGGGAAGAGACAGAGTTTGAAGGCTTTCTGTGGTTGTTTTTCTATATTGGTGAGGGATTTGCAGCTTCCTACTGAAAGCCTGGATTTCAAAGTGATGCTAGGGGACTGTATGTTTTCAGCATCTTTACTATGCCAATATATATGCACAGATATATATCAATATTTCACATTTCTCTCTGATGCAGTTTGTAAATTGGTGTGGTTTTCCTGTCTCATGTGGGCTTCTCTAGCAACACTGGGACATCCATGTGCTGAAGGGTATATTTTGTCATTCCCATTAGCAACATGTTGGGATCAGGTTTTTCATAAAACCACTTTATTGTC
Source organism: Psilopsiagon aurifrons (assembly GCA_025447955.1). Lineage (NCBI taxonomy): Eukaryota > Metazoa > Chordata > Aves > Psittaciformes > Psittacidae > Psilopsiagon > Psilopsiagon aurifrons. Next base: position 14,447 of record JAOEHY010012113.1, read on the forward strand.
TGGGTAGTGAAGAAATAGCAAAATTTTCTTCTGTTAATGTGGTACTCTTCTGATAAGGGAACCATTCTGTTTTTCTGTAGTGTAAGTGTACAGTATAAATCATGCTGAAACTTACATCTTTTTCATTCTTGGAAAAGCCGAGAAATAGACAGGATGTCATGTATTTTTTAGCAAACAATATATATTTGTATGAAGTACCTCATGACTTACTGCTTATAAGATTTTAAACATATGATCTGCTCTTAAATTGTGACACAAATGTGGTCATACTCTTCTTGTTCAGGCTATTGTTAGACTTCTGTACTAAGCCCACACAGCTTGTGTACAGTGAGCATCCACGGATTTTGGTATGCCCTGACAAGCTTTCCTTTGGCTCCGGCATTTTTCCTTTGCTGCTGATTCACAGTAGTTGGAGTCTAAATCCCAGATGTTTTGGAAACATCCTGAATGTTTGGGTTTTCTGTCTTGTTTGAGGGCAAGTAATTGACTAACAGATTCCTTACATTACTCCATAGATATGTTGTTTTAGGGCTATAGTTCAGCACTTCCAAAATTGATAGAAACAGGACAAGAAACAATAGTTTTGAGGTTGTCCAAAACCAGCACGAAGATTTATTTAATGCCATGAAAAATACCCAATTTCAGTATTCCTTTGCCTTTGTCTTTTCTCATTTGCCTGAAACAGTCTGGGGGATGAAAGATGTCCGGAATCTCTGTTATCATCATTGTCTTCTAAATCATGAAGTTCATCCAACATTTTGTCATTCATCATTTATTAGCAATATTATTTAGTACATTTTATCCTAACTAGGTTTTTGCTACTTACCTTGCCTGTTTCTTATTGTCTTTCCTTTTCCTATCATCGTGAAGTCTCTTCTTTGTTTCTATGCATTTAGTGCATGACTTTTTTTCTTTTTCCTTGTTTTAAGAAAAGGCGATTCCCAAACTACATCAGTGATAAAAATAAATGTATTAGCTCTCTCTAACTCTAGCCAATATCCTTAACATTCTACTTTTTTAGTCAGAGCAGTGGAGAAATTTCAGCTTTTTCCATTGTTCCTAGGTTGATTAATATAAATGCTACTAGCAGAAATAAACTTGTTCTATGGATACAGTGATTTTTATAGTGACATTTTATGATCTACTGTTCCTCAATGATACACATAACAGTTCCCCAAATCATTGCATATGGTCCATGGACTTCCACTTAATTTGCATGTGTAAACTTGGTCTGTGGTAAAAAATGTAGCAGAAAAGCTTAAAGAGACTTTCTAAGGAGCCTTTTTTGCTTGTCATAAATTCTTTTTTTTAATCCATGATGCAAGAACAATTGCACATCACTCCAGGTAGATTTATGTTGGTAAAAAGGCTTATTGCAGTAATCAAAGGAATCTTACTAGAATTTTATATGTAAAAATCAAATTACTAAGATGACTTCTGCACATTTTCTGTTGCCAGTTCCTGATGTAAGGTGTTTTAACAGTTTAATCACAAACCGCATATGTAAACATCTGTTTGTTGCCTCTTCTGTTTGATGGTCAGCTTCTCCCTCAAAGTAGTAGCAGGTTTAGGATTTATAGTTTAAAATTAAAAGTATGGGAGGGATAGTTGGTTATCTAGTGATAAAACGGATCATAATTGGTATCAATTATTAATTATGGTCACTCTACTTAGTTTAAACTGGCTAATAAATCTGGATTTGAGAGGAATTTTCTCCAGAGTATGCAAATAAGAACCTTTTGTTCTTTTGTATGTGAGTTTTATTGATTCTACAGGAGGAAAAACTGCTAGTTTGTGTGTGTTGGTTTCCAGTTTTGGGGGTTTTATTTGGTGGTGGGGTTTTTTTGTTTTTCTGGTTTTGTTTTTTTTTTTTTTATTTTTGTTTCTATTTTTGGTTTTGTTTCGGGTAGTTGTGGTGGTAGTGATTGCTTTTCCTTTCCTGCCTAAATTTAGGATGACAATGTGCAACTGTGTAAGAGCAGAGCTCAGATAGGGGCCTGAATGCCAGCCCCCTCTCCCCATCTTTTATTTCTGTTACCTATATAATAGGTTACTGGGTATTCCTATTTCAATTTCAAAATACGAAAGATGCTTTGTTGCAGATTTGAATGAATCCCTGTGAAATTCAGGCTGATGAAAATCTACTGAAGCTTCTGCAAAAGTCTAGTGTAGTTTTAGACTCTTACATAGTTTTAGACTCTTACATAGTTTTAGACTCTTACATAGCTATATCTAGCTCTACTTAATGTATCCTTACCAAAGGAAAATGATGGAATTATGCAGAGCATTGACTTAGCTATATTTATTTTCTAATGTATGTATCTTGTAAAATTGCATGGTATTTGTATATGATTAAAATTTCATTTCCTATTTTACAGGATATCAAGCTGATAATGAGAATATGAGATTTCACATCTTAACTTTTTTTTATTTTCAATTGCTTGATATCAAATAATTGTGCATATTCTCTCCTGTAGCAGAAATAGCTTCTCTGCACTTCATTGTACTATTGACTGAATCACTCCCAATTAATCCTGTCTTTTCTCAATTGGTTACTTTCTGCTGAAGGTTTTCGCAGCTCTTTTTCAGTTGGTGTAAACTCAGTCACTATAAGAAACCATGTGTGAAAAGAGAAATCTGAGTCAAAGGATTTTTTTTAATATGTTGTTGGCTATAAAGTTTTGTCAAAATAGAAATAAATCAAAAGCAGTTGGGAAAAATATTTGCCAAATAGTGCATTCCATTTTTCTCCTACAAACAGTGTAACAGCAGTAGCTGTGTCAACAAATACCAATACACATTTTTATGTTATCAGACTTTGAGGAGCTGGTAAGAAAATACGAGAGTCTACCACTAATTCAAGAATAGAAGGACTAGGTTTTAGAGAATAAAACTGGAACAGAAAGGAATCCAAGAAATGTAAGTGTGAAGAACATATAAATCATTGAATAGAGCAGAATGAGCGTAGTAGGTTTTTCTGAGGTGGCATCAAAGCAGGAATAGAAAGCAAGTTTTAAAAAGTTTGTCAGAAGGTATTAGCCAGCTGTGCATTTCCCAAAAGAAGGATCAAATACTGGAGTGAACAAATGTCACTTTGAAGCCCAGTATTTTAATATGGACATTTAGCATGCTCTTTGTTGTTGTCCTCTGGACCAAACTTTGCCTTAGAGAAATCAGTAGTTGAGGCCTGTAAAAAAGCAGCTGTCCCTATAACCTAAAAGGTAGATAGATAAATCATGTTATTTAGTATGATTTTCATCACCCAACCCTATTTTGTTGGGGTCACGGGTGGTAGGATGACTTTCATGCCTAATAATACTCTTGATTTTTATTGTCTCTTATTCTTTTAAAATTATAGTTGTTTCTTGTCAAAACTGCAACTGCATGGTTTTCCAAGAGGACTAAGAGTTCAAAAGAAAGAATTGTTAACGTAGTGGCATATTTTATTTTAGGTAAATGCCTTTAGTATGTGGTATTCATGCTTATATCTGAGTGTAACAAGTATTTTATATATATTTTTAAAGACATAGCTGTCCCGATAAATAATCATATGTGAGTTGCAGTCTATAGCTGCATAAATGTAAGTTGTAGTACTTGAATGTTTTAATGACACTAATTACAAAAAAAAAAAAAAAAAGAAAAAGATTGTGATACCAAGACAGCATCATCACAGTTTTAAAGCAATTTTAAAATACTGCAATACAGAAACTTTCATTTCATGGCATAACTAATATCCGGCATAACTCATATCCAGCATAACTGATTCTGGTATGAAAGACCACCATGTGGATTCTGAAGATGAAGACAAGAAATTAGGGTTATTTCACTGTATTTATACTGAGTAATCAAACAAGAGAAAGTATTTCTCTTGGTGTCTTGGGCAAGTTCCTTTGTCCTGTGCAACTGAACACTTTCTAGTATTACTAAAACTTTAAAAGACATATGGGCTTAAATGCAAAAAGAGAGGTAAAAATTATCAGGTAGAGTAATCTCCTTGATGAAATAACTGTTTTTCAAACTCTGTATTGCAGTTAAAAAAAAAATCAACTTACAATTGAGGGGGAAAAAATAAAATATATGTCAAGTGAGTTGCCTGAAGCAACAGGTTGGAGAAGGGTGAATTGCATTTAGATCTAGGCTACCTGGGTTGCTATAATTCAATAGATGTATAATTTGTCTCTCGCATCATGCAATGCAACTCCGCGTTTTTGCTGTGAAATTGGCTACTTTATAACTGATAGCCCTCCTTGGTTTATTTCTCTCCTGCAGCTGCCTTTTATTCTCCAGGTCTTCCCACAAAGAATATGTACTTGAATTGCATTGTGCAGTAACCAGACTTCAGAGGGAAGGGAAAGCAGGAGTACTTTGCAGCTCACAGTAAGGAAGGGAATCATAAGGTTCAGTTGACAAGCTGCTTTTGAAAATTATATAAGTACATAGGACAAGTATATGGGTTGTCTGGAAAATAGAGACAGCACCTGGAGTGCTGTGAAGTCATGCAATTAACTTGGAAAGCAGTGGGAGCATTTCCAGGGAAGAGGAATGCTGATAGTCACTTGTCCTAACTGAAGCAATCCACTGCAAATGCAACTAATACTGCCAGTCAAGAGGAAGCTATGAAGCAATACAATAGTTTTCTTTTTTCCTCTTGTGAAAGCTATGCAGCTTGTTCTAGGGAAAACATTAATCTGTGAAAGCCTCCGCTGCCATCATCTCCATCACTGTGTGGAGGATCAAGGCATGTTTTTCTGCATGCTGTGTTTACATTCCTGAGTATAGTGCAGTGTTTCAGGGGACTTGGGCACATGCTTGTGTTTGAATCCCTTTCAGGGTGGAAAAAGGGGGCTTTAGATGCCAAGCTGCTACCAGCTATTCTTGTCCTTCTAGTTAAAGACTAGATGTTCTGATGATGAACATCTGTAGGATAGGAGGGCAAAAGTAGAATGGCTTTCAACCTGTTGTGTTTCATCTGCATTATAAAATTAGGAAACTGTTCCCTCTCTGTTCCAACCCTACTGGAGGAAGAAAGAGGTAATGTGAGCTTGCTATCAGCCTGGGTCCTGCAGTACTATGCACCTGTGAATATCGATAGCTTATGCTACAGCATCGACTTCAAAGATGCAACACCAATCTTTAATTCGTATATATGGGAATACTTGTTGGTACAGTTGTGTGTCATACTGGCTTTTTTTTTTCTTGCTGAACTGTATTAATATGGCAGCATCCGAACATAAATTGGCCAGACTCAGTACTAATTAATACATTCATGTTTAGTTAAACTCCTTCAGTTCCATGATTATTGTACCTCATCAAAGTTATGGGATTCTCATATATCCCCTATAATTTATATGTTCTCTTCAGGTAGATACCTCTAAATAATTTTTTTCTGTTATGGGATAGTATGTGAAAGGAAGGTCTGAAGCAGTTTTGAATGGACATTGTATATTTTCAATAAAGCAAACACTATCTAAAAAAGTGGAGTCACTTTCTCTGGTGATGAAAACACAACACTGATAAATGTTTCATTGCCTTATTGCAGTATGGCATGTTCCAACTCTGAGTATGGATTTCCTACTAAAAGCGAGTCAGTCTCTAGTTTTGTAAAAGTTCAGTATATCATAAGGTGACACCAATATTTATATGTAAGCATAGGTTAGAATATCTGCTTCTCAAAAAAATTTTTTGCACTGATTTTCTTTATACAGGACTGCTATTAGAATCTTAACTTTTTTTTTGAAAGAATAGAAAAACAATTTTTATTATGCTGTGTGTGATGAACTTGTCTATAAAAATAGGAGATCTTGCTAATAACAAAGTCCCTTGGCTGGTGTTTCTGAACAAAAACACCTGTGTCTTTTAGAACTAGGATATTCTCCTTGAAGAGAACTAACAGAAAAACAGGTCACATAGTTGGCCGTTAAAAAACATCCACCAGGAAATTATCATCTGACTGAAGTACAGGAAGAAATGAAGAGAAGAGGCTATTAGGTTTCAGATTTGTGTTGAAAAACATACAGTGTTAACCAGAAGTAAGGATGAAAAGGGGAGTGTGAAAAGGATCAGTCAGAAAAAAGATATTTGAGAGTTTCATGTTCATACTGGTGTATCTTTGGAACAAGTCATAGAACTGTGATTTAGCCAGTTCTGGAGGCAAGACAGGTATGCAGTGTGTTTTGAGAGTGATCTGGCAAGAATTCTCGCTGGAAATGCATTCTTTTAGGCATTGGCAAAGAACAAAGAACCAGTCTAATGCCCAAGAGCTGCTTCTGTGTGAAGATAGGAAAAAGTAGAAATAAATGATGCTGTTAATTCCAGCTTTCTCATTGCAGTGCTTAAGGCAGTCCAATACTTAGCTGCGCGTACATACAGTGATACTGAGTATGCACAATCAGTTAATGTTGTATTCTAGAGCTGCCAAACTCTTAGTATGTGCTTAGTAGGAATGTGTTGAGACTTTAAAAAATTAAAAAATTTGATAATTCCAAAAGGGCAAGCAGAAGTCATGTTTGCATTCACAGGTTGAATGCCCTTTCCATAAAACATCAAGTAACTTCTAAAGCTACCAAAAATGTTCTTGCATATTGTCGTGGTTTAAGCCCAGCTGGTAACTCAGAGCTACACAGCTGCTCACTCACTCCCCTCCTATGTTCCTCCCCCTGCTCCCGGAGAGAAGGGGAGGAGAATAAAAAGAATGTATCTCCCACAGGCTGAGATAAGAACAGTCCAGTAACTAAGGTACAATACAAAACCACTGCTGCTACCACCAATAATAATAATGATAAGGTAAATAACAAGGGGGAAAATACACTTTCTCACCACCCACCGACTGATACCAGCCTGACCTGAGCAATGATCTGGGGCTTCTGGGTAACTCCCCACATTTTATATGCTGGGCATGACATGCTGTGGCATGGAGTACCACTTTGGCTAGTTTGGGTCAGGTGTCTTGTCTCTGCCTCCTCCCTGCTTTCTCTCCTCCCTGGCAGAGCATGCGACTGAGAAAGTCTTTGGTCAGAGTAAACATAGCAACAACTAAAAACATTGGTGTTATCAGTGTTGTTCCCAGGCTGAAAGTCAAAAATGCAGCACTGCACCAGCTACTAAGAATGAGAAAACTGACTGCTATAGCTGAACTCAGGACACGTATATTCAGCATATATAAAATTTTACCTTTTGAGGGAAAACAGTTGAACCATGCTGGCTGAAAATCAGTGGTTTATAGCAATCTTTTTATCTCAATCACAATTTTGTCATATGTCAAATAACTGAGACTGAAAACCTGCAGTGTTACAATGAAAAGTGTCAATTTTATCTATAGACATTCCTATTGATACTCTTCTTTTTTTGCCTGTAAGTGCCCTGCTAAAGTACAAAAGTTAAACTTCAAGGAAAAGTACAAAGAGGCAAAATATTTGAACACTGCAACAGTGTAGCAGGAGCTGCAACACTCAACAGAATTCACTCAACAGAAATGTGATTTGAAGCTTTCTCTTTTCTCTACAATTCTATTGGCAGGGTTGGAATATGTTTCCTTTTTTTTTTTTTTTTTGTTACCCAGCTGCTGGAAATATTAGAATAAATGTCAAAGAGTGAAATTCCAGCATTGCAAGCAAGTATTAACCAGAAATAGTCTCTGCTTAGGGTTGGTACATACTTTTACTTTCTGCTGTAGGAATGGAGATCACTTACACTGTCCCTGATAAAAGCTTCTCATATTACCTCCTGATAATTTTTATTATTTTTTTTACCATGTGGTAAATGTACTGCTCATTCTGCAACTAGCTCTCAAAATCAAGGGTTCTTAATTGAGTCTGCAAGCAGTCTGGATCAATTTGGTGCAATATATGCTGATATCAAGTTTCACATGTGATTAAGACTTCAGTTAATTCAGTGAGGGAATGTCATCTCAAAGCCCAAAAAAGAAAGTCTGTTTTGGGCTGTCAGTTTCTTGCTTTTCTTTTTATGGATTAAAGTATCTTCTTGTAATATTTTAATTTCCTATTTCTTTGACTGGAATAAGATAGGAAGTCCAAACTTCAATATGCATACTGAATTCAAGAAGTATAACTTTACTATGTTGGCCTAGAAAGGAGGTTAGTCACAATGAGTATTAACCTCTTCAGGTTTCTAAAAATATCCCCAGGAAATGAAATGCAAAACTTCATCCCTCTTTTTTTCCTGTCATTGTGCTATTGTAGATCCCTTTTCACACATGCTTACCTGCCCCAAAATCAAAACAGAAGATGAGCACTGATGGGAGGTGTTCTCTATGAATAATTATTCACCCTGTGGGCATGACTTTGTCAAGTCTTCTGAAATACTGTCTGTGATGGAAGAACTTTTTAAATTATTTTCCCCTTCTTATTTTTTTTTCCCACCCCTCCAAAAAGATCAAAAGCATGAGGACATTTTTTTCTTTTTTTTATTTGCATCATCTTCCCAAAATGTTTTCCATAGAATACAGGGCAATCATTTAACAATGTATTAAACACATTACTTGCATATATGCTAAGATTTCAATTACTATTATCAGAAGTTAAAGCTGAACCTCAGAAAATAATGCATTAGAGTAAGTAAAATGCATCAGTGACCTTGGAAGACTATGTGTTCAAAAGTATAATTCTGTTACTGTTTTGCTTTCCCTGTAATCTACTATAAATGTCTTAATATGGTGCTTTTATTGGAACTTCACTTTTAAAACCACTCTCTGGAAGAGAGGGGGGGAAAAAAAAAAAAGATAAGGAAATGATAATATGATGGTTTCTGTAAATGTTTTGTGTAACACTTATCCAGAAGGACTTGGCTATTTAAACTCTGTTCATCAGTTTGGATCATCTGATTGATCATCTGGCAATGAGTGCCAGCAAACAGATTGACATTTTGTTTCTTCGTCTCTGTTTCTCCTACAGAAATTATTAGCTAGCTATTTTGAAACTGAGAAAAACATTAGCTTTATGAATAAAAAGATTTGTTATGGCTTAATTAGTAGGGTTTTTGCAAGTGCTTTGAGTACTTCCCTAAGTTCTCAAATCTCCGCATAACATGGGCTTGTTTACAGGATCATCTGTATTACCTTGAAGCAAACTTTATGTTACAGGATCATCTGTATTACCTTGAAGCAAACTTTATGTACATTGTCGTCATAACATTTTCTTTAAGGTGACTGGACTATCCTGTATGTCCCCTTATCTTATTCTGCATGCTTTTATTTTATTCTGCAATTGTGTATTTTTCTAACTTAACATCTTAAGGGTGGAGATCAAAGGAGGTGATCCTCCTTCCAGGTCAAAGGAGGTGATCCTGCCCCTCTGCTTTTGTGTGAGCTGATGTGGAATTCTGTGTACAGTTCTGGAGTCCTCAACATAAAGAGGACGTGGAACTGTTGGAACAAGTCCAGAGAAGGGCCACGAGGATGATCATGGGACTGGAGCACCTCCCGTATGAAGATAGGATGAGAA
>JAOEHY010012114.1:0-11175 GCA_025447955.1 Psilopsiagon aurifrons
CTTCCCTCCCCCCCATTTTTGAAAAAGTTATGTCTTTATTTTGTGGCGTTTAAATAAAGAATTTGAAAGGAGGGAGAAAAAGGGGAAGAAACAAACCTCGGAGCAGTCACTAGGGAGAATATCATTTATATTTAAGAGAATTGTGGAAGATGGTAGAAGAGAATTGTAAAAGATACAATGATACTGCTTGTATTCTCAGACTTCCTGCTGACTGCTGACAACAGCTGCTTTAGTGAGATTGTTGGTTGTAGCTTTTATTGTGAGAGCTTTAAAGCTATTTATAAATAATGTATGAATAACCCATGTGGTCGCATATCCACATCTGTGCTTCATTAACAGACAGACCTGCAAGAAATATAGTGACTTTGAAAGCCTAAAATACTTAAAGCCAAACCTTAATGAAAATCTGTGTAAAAAAATTTTGTACTTGTCTCCAAATTACACCTTCATACTTCTATGGGTGAGTTTTCAATGGGAAGCTTTGCATGAAAGCAATGGGAAGTAGGTGTTGTGGCAAGAATGTCCAAATAACTTGGATAATGCTTAAAGAATAAGTTTCTCTCTCAAGGGAATAATTTTGTTTTACTGCAACTTGTACTCAAACTGGAAATTCCTCTGCTTGTTGGTTGAATGGTAGAGACGGAGTAACGTGGTGCTGCTTGGCTATGGCAGCTTTCTTTGTGGCCTGTTATTTTTCTTTTCCTTGTGTGTGTTTCCACATATTTCTTTTCCTCTGATATGCTTGTGTCTTTGTGGCCTCACTTTCTTGTGTAATTCTCTACCTTCAGTTCATTGATGTTTGTGGTTTTGTTCTTGTACTACCTGTTGACTGGTATATGACTTAAGTCTTTCCTATAATTGAGCAAACCATTGTAAATCCTTTATTCACAGATGTGAATTTGTGAGTACAGTGATGTTAGTTACAAATCCGTTGGGTTCATAAAATGTGAATTCTTCATCAGCAGTTAACCATGTTCGCTCACTGTAGGGTGCGAACTGTTTGAGGCTGGGAAGAGTCTGTTAGGATTAGATTTAAGCTTGTTTTCTAAATAGTAGATAACTCTGCAGCTTATTTAGACCTTTAATTCCATGTCACTGTTAAATGCATAGGATGCAATTAGCTGTGGCGGTTGTTGTTGCTTTCTGAAAGCCATATAGCTCCCTGTTCCTCCAGTTCTCTCAAAAACCAAAACACCCCAAACAAGCTTTAAACTCTCAGGAATATAAAAGGACTTTAGACTTGGGACTAATCTTAGGAAAAACTTAGTCTCAGTATCTTCTTTACTGACGATACGTGCAGTCACCTGTACTGTATCATCTCTTATTTGCCTACTGCTGCACAGTTTCACTGATGTGAAAATGTCTGATGGAAAAGAAATTCAAGATTGTTGTCTTCTTACTGCATTGAAAAATGCCTAGACTTTTACAAAGCTTTCAGAAAATTATTTGCAGTCCATTTAGGGAAGCTGGTTGAGCTATCAATAGATAAGTCAGGTCTTTGCTTATCTGAGGTATCCGTGAAAGTAAAGAATGTGAAAGGCTGAATTTTCTACTTAAATTTGACAGCTGCAGTTGTTCCAGAGTGAGCGCTGAAGAAACACTACTGCATATTTTTTTCCAGATCTTCTTTGCTAAAATGATAATGAGTGCTGCTGAGGGCATTTATTTCTGATAATAGAAAATACTTTTAAGGTAACACACTGCTTTAGGGACCGCTTTCTCATCTGAGCCTTTCTTAGTTATTCTGTCTCAAATATAAGTATTTTCAGCTTTTGAAACTTAAAGATAGATTATATCTTGCCTTTCTACCTTTACAATTAGTAATCAGGTTCTGTATTCCCTGTGGCCTTGGAGGGAAGGGAGCATCTTTGACTCTGGGCCCATAAATCGTGTGGAACCAGTGGTGAACCCCACAGTGGGGAAGCACATGTATGTATAACTATGTGTTTGTATCAGCCTGTATCTTACTGTGCTGGTTTGGGCTGGGGTGGAGTTAATTTCCTTTGTAGTAGCTGGCATGTGGCTGTGTTTCAGATTTGTGCTGGAAACAGTTTTCCTAATTTAGAGATGTTTCAGATACTGCTGAGCAGAGCTTGCAGGTGACCCTGGCTGACATTCCAGACCTTATAGTGTCATGCTCAGCTTAGGGTAGAAGGAAGGGAGGACATTCAGAGTGATGGTGTTGTTTTCCCAAGTCACCATTATGTGTGATGGAGCCCTGCTTTCCAGGGGTGGCTGAACACCTGCCTGATCATGGGAAGTGAATGAATTCCTTGTTTTGCTTTGCTTGTGCATGCAGCTCTAGTTTTACCCTTTGAACTGTCTTTATTTCAACTCATGAGGTTTCTTGTTTTCACCCTTCCTGTTCTTTTCTCCCTCCCACCACTGGAGATCATGCAAGCAGCTGTGTGGGGCTATGTTGCTGGTTGTGATTAAACCATGATATGTAATTGCATCATATTTCACATTTCCCCTCAAGTGACACTTCACGTGTTTGTTAGGTGCAGTCCTGGCAATGCTGTGCTTAATCTGCTTCACAGCTTGTGTTGATGAATTAACCAGCACTGACATTACAATTGGTATATTTGTTTCATGTTGGTAGAAAACGGAAGGACCAGGGATATGATGCAGGTTGATGCTACTCTGCTGTTTCGCTCTGAGATGTCATTCAGCTTTTTTCAGATGGTATCTTTTTGTGTTCTGCTGTTGGACCTTTTACTTGTGTTTGTTCTCATGTTTTTGTTGGTTTCCATTCTTCTTGCTTCTTCCACTTCTTTCCTTCCTGCTGTATTTTTTTTTTCTAGCTGTAAAATATTTAATGATTCTTAAAGTTCAAGGCAACTTTGATTGACAGAGTCAATGCAGAGTGCTAGCAAAGTTCAGAGAAGTTGGGCAATGCTAAAGAAACAATTGTGTAGGTCAATAGTTTTCTCTTGCAGTTGATGGAATTCCCACTGAGAAAATAATTTAAAAGGTACACTATTGTCATGGTTTAAGCTGTAAAACACACAGATTGCTCACTTACTTCCCCCTCCTAAAAGAACTATCGTGGTTCAAGCCCTAAAACACAGTTTGCTCACTCACTTCCCCCTCCTTCTTCCCCCCCACTCCGGGGGGGGGGGGGGATGTGATGGGGGGGTTGGTGAGGAGAATCCAAAGAATGTAACTCCCATGGGTTGAGATAAGAACAGTCCAGTAACTGAGGTAAACACAAACCACTGCTGTTACCACCCAACGACTGAGCCATGAGCTGAACTCTGCCAGGTTCCTGCTCCCAGTTTTTCCATCCTGGGCATGATGTGCAGTGGTATGGAATACCTCTTTGGTCAGTTTGGGTCACGTGTCTTGTCTCTGCTTCCTCCCAGCTTCCCCTCCTCGCTGTCAGAGCATGAGGCTCAGAAAGTCCTTGGTCAGACCAAACATTACTAAGCAGTAACCGAAAACATCAGTGTTATCAGCACTGTTCCCAGCCCGAAAGTCAAAAACACAGCCCTGCACCAGCTACCGAGAAGGAGAAAAATGACTGCTACTGCTGAACCCAGGACAACTATTAAACTATTTTAGATATTAGAAGTCATCAGGTGTTCTGGAGTGTGTCTGGTGTTGGAAGTTTTGGGGAGGAGGTCTGTTCTGCACCAGTTTTTTCTTTTTGTATAAAGGTAATGAGAGCTCTCACTTCTGGGATTGTGTTCAGTGGGAGAAGCTGGTAATGTGCTTTTCACCTAGAAGCCTTCAAAGTACAGTTATCATTCAGCATTTTGATTATTCCAGTGTCTACTCTCTTGTGTTTGGACCTTTTTTCAAGTATAGTATGAGTGAGAGTAACATGGACTTTGAGAAATAACGCTGATTACTTAAGAATGACTCAGGATTAAATATCTCTTTCTGGGAATATGTGTTCCAGTAGATTAGCATCATTGAGTATTCTCTCTTCGCATACTCTGCAGATGATTTTAGCAATCTGAAGCTATTATTCTTTTCTTGTCTGATGTAATTACCAGTACAAGGAATAATCTAATTAGAAGACAACAACGATGCATTCTAATTGCTCTAATATATTATGTTAATGCTTTATCTTTGTAGTCAGGTTTAGTAAGAAATCATTTGACAGAATAGCATCTTGTCTTACAGTGCTGACAAATATAACTTCAGTTTTCTCTGACTGACACTTACTGGTAGTAGACTTGAAACCCTGCATCAGAGGGTTTAAGCTCTTCAGGTGCAGTTCTTATAAATCTTTTCTCATCTAGTAGTGATAGTGCCAGTAAACTACTGAGTTTAGTTGTCTGAAAAGTCAAGGGGCTTGCTAAGTTACCCTGTGCAGTTCTTAAGTAGTGCAGTAGGGCAGGGAACAGTCATTCAAACAAGCAGGCCACTTCTGAAAGGTTTAGTACTAAAATTTTGAATGTTTAGCCTATACACTGAGTCTTTTCCGAGGTATGCAACTGTACTGGGACAAAGTGCACTTGGATAGTGAGTAGATGTTCAATCTCTGTTTAGCTGTTGCTCATACTTTTCAGGAATTGGAGCCATTGTGGTCTGCTTTGCAGGACTGTAGAGTTGAACTTCTGTAATAACCACATGCATGCTACTGGTGCCATTGGAAAACTGTCAGTTCCCCCCCATTTGCCGATGGAGTTTACTGAACATACGAGTGCACATTGCCATGTGAGGATCTCAGATTGCCTGCCAGGCTGTAGGTAATAAACCCAGGACTGAGTTCTTTCCGTAATAATTGTAAGACCATGCTTATGCAACATGAGAATGACCGTTGTATATTATAACCACAGGTAGCAGAGCAATTGATAGTGAGGATGGGGTTGAGTCAAGAAGTTCTTAAATGCATTTTAAGTACGTTCTACTCAACTACTCAGATTAGAAATCTCTCTCCCCCACATACCATTCTTTCACCTGTCTGATGTTTTAAATTTATTTCCTGTTGCTGACAAAGTATTTCTGGCCACTTGAATCTAATAGGTGATCTCTCTTTTCCCAGAAAGAGATGGAGTACTAGGTGCTTGCTGAGCTGATCTTCCGCATTCACTTTTAATTAGATGAGGTACTTAAGGTGGCACTACATTTTTGTTACATAATTATGTCTCCAGGTCAGAGATGAGCACCTGCATGATCTATGCTGAGTAGCTTTAATGGGCTATTTTAATTGTTGGCAACAAAGGGTAACAAGAACTCAGACTGCTAATAAGTGCTTCATGATCTAATTTAAAAGCCTTTTCCCTAGACTTTACCTTTGCTCTTCTTTATCATATTTTAAATGAAGTGCAAGGTACAGTTATACTTTATTTCTGCCATGCCTGAGCTCTTTAGGGTTAGTAAATATACATAAATAGCTTAAGACTGTTAAGATCTAGAAAGACTATTAAGAGATTTTTAAGATTGCTCAACTTCTACATACTCTGTGCTCAGACTCGGACTTCACAATTGGAAAGCCTGTCCTGCCTGATCAACAAAAAGAATTGATTCAAGCAGATCTTTCAAAGTTAGAATGATGGTAAGATGGTGACATTTTGAATGGCAGTCAGTTGAAGGAGAAACTAGCTATTCTACACTGGGTTAGTTCCATGCATTATCTGTGAGACTGTTACATGTAGGAGGGATTTATATGGGCCACAAGTTAAATGTGTAAGTAAAACCAATATTGGTAAAAGATACATCCATCCTTCTCATGGCTGGATAAAACTGATGAAGTGCGTTACTGCCTGTCTCTACAAGCTGTGTGGCATCCTGCTGTTAAGTAGTCTTTCAGACTGTGTGTGAAGAAATAGCTTGCCCTTCATTTGCTTAATCTAAAATTCGGATGCTCATTGCAGTGTGCAACTGCATCAGGAGTATTTAGACCAGTTAAATGATTCAATATGGTAGCTTTGAATAATCTAATTTCCATGTGGAAAATGACTTTTATCATCTGGCAAAACGTGTGAATTTTACATTGGCTGCTTTTTTTGTACTTTTTGTTGCATGGAGTTTGCTTTATTGTTAATCTAACCTCAAAGCTGCTTAGCTCAGAAATGCATAACTAAAGTTACAGGGTTTTAATGAATGTAGAGATATTAATCTGTCTACTCTGTTCTGAACTTCTTTGCGTAGCGGTTACTGTGAGCTCTGCTGGAGCAATTCTTGTATTGATGGAGTTGTGAACCTTGATTTTATTTGTGATTTGAACTGCTTCTGTAATGCTGTTGTGGGTTGTAACATAATTATGCAGGAATGGCATTTAAGAATGTGTGGTAGATACGGTACTTGGAAGACACCTGTGGTGCATTCAGTTTGTCATAACATTTGCATTGTCTTCTGCTGCTGTGAATATTATTTATAAAACAAATAGTTCATAACTTTAAGTTTTATTCTATTTGTAGTAATGCAGCAGGCCTTTGACTCTTCCTAATATTTGTTATGAAATACTGAAAATTCACAAATTGAAGATGAAAACGGTATCTAGGCTGCATAGTCACCTGTCAATACCTAGTACTGGCTAGTTGAGCTGGGTGAAGTTGCTTCTAAGATAGAGGCAGTCCTGTGAATGGCTGCCAGCAGGTCACTGCCTCAGGCTCCTTGGGTGGATGGAACACAGGTTGTAATAACAGTTCTGAAGGAAAGCTGCAGAGAGCTACTGGTAAAAGAACTTTCCTCTTTGTTCATATTTTCTACCTAACCTTTAGAACCTCAGATGTCATTCATTTATTGCATTCCTTTTGGACAAATTTGGGCTGCTTTGAAGTTAACAGAAGCATTGCCACCGGTTATAGATATGCAGTTCATTGCTACATACAGTTTAGTGTGTGCAATTTATATTGAGAACACGAGGTTTTCTGCCTTAAATTATAAGAGGAATAAGGAAAAAGTCAAAGCAACTCTGTATAAGGCAGCTATCAATCTGAAGATCTTTTTGCAGGCATGCAGGGAGGTGCTCAGTGCTGTGACATGTTGCCAATGATCTGTTGTAAATCCTTTATAGGCTCTTAGAAAGCTAGTGCATAATTAACCTTTGCTTGAAATTATTCTCATAACTAGAGAGAGAAGAAACCTCCCAAGGTAAGCATGGAAAATATAATGGGCTTTTCTAAGTGCTTCCCTCTTGAACATCTTATGGCTTATTCCCAAGTAGAATTGAAAACCATCAGGGCAGCAGGAGCCTGCTCTGGAACGCAACTGGCTGATAGGTGCAATTGAGATGCTGGGATTTCTCTGCAGTCTTAGATTTTACATACAGACCAAAAATGTGTGTGTTGCTTTATAACGTGTAGCAAAATGTTCTTCCCTGAGTACAGGCTCCTTTTAAATGCTGCAGTTTGATTCTCTCTATTGAGAAGATGCAAGCTAAGTCCTGCTTTACTATAAACAAGAGGAAAGCTGTTTTCACAGGCCAAGCTTTATGTCATTTTTCACAAATGAATACTATAAATTCAGTGGGCCTTTGAGTGTTGTTGGCTTTTGTTTACAGCAACTTCTGAAATGCAAGGATTTTAGATGATAATGTAAAATAGCTGTGCCATGATCGAAGCAAGGACCAGAACAGTTAACTGCCCTTCTAACGTCTGCTGCCAACTTTTCCAAGTTTGCTTCATTCTTCAGTATTTACACACTGTTCAACACAAGCTGAGCACCTTAAACAATGCTCTGTTGAATGTTGCAACAACTCCCAAATTTGTCTTAAAAAATTTTCATTGGCTCTTTATCTTCCAATGAAAGATGTTTTAAAAGTAGGGGGGAAGAAAAGTAATATTGAGAATCTTAGGTGTAAAGGTTCTGGATACAGACTGTCTTCCGAAACAGTGTTTTGTTATTCCCATACTTTTGACATTCCCTAAACACTCACTTCCAAAGGTTTTCATGTTATCTTCAAAAATCAGAATTTTAGGATGGTTTCCTGATGGCCGTGTAGTCATTGTGTTATAAAAAGATTTATCCTGAAGCATGACACTAAATTATTATGAGATTCTTCAAAATGGTTTTGAAACTTGTGTATCTCCCAGTTTTCCTGAATTTTACCCAGATGTCTGATAAACACACCGTTTCAAACAGTACACTAGATGTGGGAGACACTAAATTCAGCAGAAAGAAAGTTATTCAATGTTTTCATAGTTGGCATGTTTCTTCTTCTGTAGACTCAGCACACTCTTACTCCGGTGAGTCCCATTTACTAGTGAGGTGGAATTCAACTGTTTTGAAAAATCTCAAGCTGCTCACTAGAAACTTCTCATATCACAATAATTACTTGTTTCTTCTAATGATTTCCTCACTTGATTGTGTATTACGGTTGTATTTTTAATGTCACAAAGCTGTTCAGCAGCTGTTAAATCAAGTATCCATCTGAAGATCTGCTCTAGTGGTGGCTGCTCTAACCTGACTTCTATTAGAAGCTGCCACTTTAAAGCTAGTGAATAAGGATTTTAAAACAATTAGGAATTTCAGTTTTCAAACAACTACTCTGTATTTTCAAGTCAGTCTAAGCTCATCTCACTCCCCACAATCGGTAGAACTTTACAAAGGCTTGAATTTTTCAATGTGTTTTCATTTTCCATGTTAGCTTGAAACTGAGAACTGATGGAGTTTTAATATAATGAGCTGAAATCCTGTTGTAACATTTGACTGTTATTTGTAAGTATCTTTCATGCATCTGTCTGCTTGGTCTTAATGATTTGGAGACAGACGCAGAGGAACAAATATGTGTGATGTCAAGGAAGGTCAAATGACTGAAACATTAATATAGTTCTAGAACATACCTGAAATATGTTCAAGTGGAAAGCTTCTTAATTAGTAGATGGCTAGGCTTTTTGTTAATGCTTATGTCTGTCAGTCTCTTTAAAGTGTTGGCTTGCAAACTGGTGTTTATACCTACTGTATATGTGTGTGTGTATATCATATCTGTGTTGGCCTCTTGAAGTTCCCTTTATGCTGTCAGATTGCTTAGCTGGAAAAATATGAGTATGTATTTGTCAGTATAAAGAATGAAAGGGTTTTAGTAGGATTAACAAGGAAGACAAAATATTTCAGTGTCTCTGTATGGTGAGGAAGATATTCTTAAATTATCATTTCTTTTATCAGGTTAGATTCTGTAATGATGATGGCTTTTGAAAGAGCAGTATTAGATCTTTTAGCCATGAATGATAAAGTGGAAAAAAAGCAAATTATTCATTCCTGAACACTAGTGAAAGAAGCATTAGGTGTTTCATAGCTCAAGTGAAGTTGGTCTGAATGCTTGTGGCAGTGCATTTTATCCTTACATGTTTTATCAGTGCAAGGCTATAACTTTTGTAACAAAGGTAGGCATTGCTAGCACTTGAAACAGTAAAGAATGTGCACAGTAATCTCTCCAGAGACCTGGCACCCAGTGAAATGATTCCCTTCTGCTTGAATGGCCTTTCTTGCATGTGTCCTTATAATTGAGAAAAAGAGAATCAGCATTTATCTATCTTCCTTTGTTCTTGGCAAAGGTGAATACTAAAAGCTACGTTTGACTTCGCTTTGGCGCCTAGTGTTCTGCCATGGAGATTTATTAGGGCAGGACATATGGGCTCTCTGTTCACAGAATATTTAGACCAGGAGGCTCCATTCTTGATTGATCCTTAGCCACTACTACAATAAACTGCATAAATTAACAAAGGGTCAAACACAAGCAAACAGTTATTCTTGTTAATGCTGTCAAAGGTAATGTTTAAGGTGGGGTTCTCTAAGAAAACTCTTGATTTTCCAGTAGCTGATAGTATGGCAGTCCTAAGTGGTCTCATCGGGGTATTTTCAGTTAGGTCTCCAAATCCAAGCTTTGAGTGTCAATTCTGACACCTCCTAGCTCTAATCCAGGTACTAGTACTAGAGTGAGCATCCTGGGGTGGTCATTAGCACTCAGATATACCTTTAAGGAGTCCTTAGATTTGAAAATACTATGTCCCCAGCAACGAGAGCTTGTATTATCATCAGGCCTTTCTTTCCCATGTTGTTACCCTTCCATAATATCAAATGCTGTGCCCACTGTTAGCTTCCTGTTTATGTTTGAGAAAAGAGCTTTGGAAGAATCCAAACCAAAGTATAATTTCTCCATTCTTCTGATTCAATGACAGCCGATCCCAAACACTGGAATTACATTTCTGGAACAAAATATTTTCTCTTTATAGATGCTTATGTCGTGTATGAAACCAAAGGGTTTTATTGGATTATAATAAATCATATTGATGGCAACAAAATAGTGGTCAAGTTGCTGAGAGGAAATGACTATTCCACAAAATGTGCACCTGGATAGAGGGATTTAATAGAATCAATAAACTCTACTACTTAGAGTACTTTCCAGTGTTGTTAAATGCTATGTAGACAGACAATATGCTATATGAGGTTAATTCTGCACATGGTGGCTTTGTACTTACACTTAGAGAAATCTTTTTGTTGCTAATTTAGTAACAGTATGGATTGTTGCATATACTTGTCTACTAAGCATTGGCATATTTCTTACCCCAGGCTCATATTTCCTAATAACTCACTATCAAATCACATTTGGAAAAGGGGCTGCTGAACTACTTAGGTGGAATGCAGGCAGAGGTTTGGCCTTACTCATGACCTTCACCAGATAGCAAGAAACAGCTGCATACATCTTGTGCATGACAGGAATGTTTAATCTCCATTCTCCTGTAATACACTGGTGTAACTGAAGTGAAATGAGTAAGGTCAAGTTGTCCCTTCCTTTGCACTACAGAATCACCCTTATCCTCTGCACTGACCTGTGTGGAATGGATTTTTTTCCTTATCCTTGAAGCTGAAATACTTGTGTACTTAAAATAGGTCCCAGCGAGGAGCTCTTAACAGTGTACAAAAATGAGAAATGCCTTCACTCTTCTATTTTCTTCGTATGATGCACTGGTTTTCTGTAGTGGGAAGTTAATGTCATTCTATGTAACCCTTTCAGAGGGTGGATTAGCTCTAGCTGTTTTATCTGGATAGAGTTGTGACTCGTAAAAAACAGATCTGATTAAAACTTAGAATTCATAGCCTTTGGGCTGAGGCTTAAAAGAAAACCTGAAGGAAAAGACGTGATGTTGAAGCTTCTCACCAAAGGGAAACATCAGGTTTGTCAAGGTTTTGCTTTATGACCATGTCGTGGTTTAAGCCGTAAATCAGCCACGCAGTTTGTTCACTCACTTCCCCCTTTTTCTTCCCTCTGCTCCTGGA
>JAOEHY010012115.1:2322-16149 GCA_025447955.1 Psilopsiagon aurifrons
ATATGAGGAAGAAATTCTTTACTGTAAGGGTGGTGAGGCACTGGAATGTGTTGCCCAAGGAAGTTGTGAATGCTCCATCCTTGGCAATGTTCAAGGCCAGGTTGGACAGAGCCTTGGGTGATATGGTTTGGTGGGAGGTATCCCTGCCCATGGCAGGGGGGCTGGAACTAGATGATCTTCAGGTCCTTTCCAACCCTAACTATCCTATGATTCTATGAATCTATGATGGTATGTTCTGGAGTATGTGTCTTTGTATAGCAAGGACTTTAAGGAACGGTGAGGTCGTCCAGTAAACAAATACCAAAAGAGAATGAAGGAAGGAAAGCAGCAGGGTGAACCAGTGTGGGAATCTGTGTAATTGAAATATAGAGAAGAACCTTCTGGCTTTTCCATAAGTTTCTTCCTAAAGAAATATTTTCAAGGTAAGATTAAAAAAGACATGCAACACCACCCCTTCCCCCCAAAAAAAACCCAAAAGAAAACCACAAAAACCCCAATAACAAAAAAACCCCAAACCAGGCAAACAAAACAACAAACCAAACAAACTTTAAAACAGGAGAGTTGCAAGAAACATAGGGGAAAGCCAATAGAAAGGGAGGGTGTGGGGGAGGGCTCTCAGGCATTAATTAATTCTTGGAAGAAGTTGATAGAAGAATGGACACACTGTGGTGAGAACCAAGATAGTGGGTGGCAAAAAGGTGGAGAGGATAAATTAATGATTGTGCTTTCCTCAGTTCTGTCATAAACTGTAGGAAAGGGGTTTGGCTTTAGGACCAATCTTGAGTAATGTTTATCAGTATAAATACCATTTCCTATAATATCATTTAATGTAAATACCAAATACTGTAACACAGGTGTACTTGTATATCACTTGTTTCTAAAAAGTACTTCAATTCTTCTGCTTAAATTGATTGAGACCTCTAGACTAGGGTGCAATAGCTTGGAAGCTTGCGGGCTGTTTTTTATGAAGTAATTGTTAACTACTGTCTCATTTTGATAATGGAACTAGTGTGTTTGTTCCGTCTAAGTTAGGGTAATTTAATTCACAACTAACTTGGAATGCAATAGGTTCTCACTACTGTGGTTTCCTCAGTAAGGCCTTAAAACTTTTTACTTCTCAGGCTTGATGCGCTCCCGCGTCAGAGGTGCAGATGCAGCGCAAGCGAAAGTGCTGACCTTCCTGGATAGTCACTGTGAATGTAATGAACACTGGCTGGAACCACTTCTGGAAAGAGTAGCTGAGGTTAGTAAAGAATTTTAAAGTAATTTCCTGAAGGAATAGCTTTTAGGTTTTAAAGCCATCTGTTTTATACTACATTAATTTTATGCATTCTTATAAGGAAGCCTTTTCTCTGAAATGAGATGATGGAGGAGATCGGAGTATTCGGTGATTAAAACACTTTTTTGTTCATTTAATCTGTGAACATAGGAGTATAAAATCTGAATATTTATTGCTATCTTTATGAGCAATTCAAATATATGCTGCTTTGGTTCTGTAGGGACCTCCTCAGTAAGTGTCGGAAGTCTTTTGAGCGAAGTATAGTTCTTCTCGACCAATATAATCTCAATGTAATTCAGTTTATTTCTGTATTTATGCCTCATTGAGATTCAGTGTGGTAATAGGAGAGAGGTTGAGCTGTGAAACCAAAGTTCTCATGGAAATTAGCAGGGACTGTGGGCTCTCGGCTTCTGTGCAAATGACACACAGTCTGTGTCCCAGGAAAGCAATTGAGAGGATTGAGAGTGAAAGTATAGTATTTTCTCCAGGGATTGGTTATACTTGTTAATTTCCTCTGGAGAAACTCAGTTGAAGTGGAAAGTGAATCAAGTGTGATCTCCAAAAGCACTAGGGAACTCTCAAGACAACAGGGTTTTCCTTCTTTCTTAGTTGCGTTCCCTTTCTGGTAAACTCCCCTTCCTGTAAGGGGAAGCAGTTAATTTCAAAATACTCCTGATCAAAATGGTTTTGCACTAAGCTACTCTCTTGTTAATGGCCAGGTCTTTGCTAATCCTACCCATGCTTTCCTTTGTATTTCCCCCAGAAAGGGGAGGGGGGGTGAAAAAAGGAAGGAAACTCCATATATTCAGCATGCTAATAGAGAAGCTATCAATTGATGACTGATTTTCCTAATTTTGTTTGGTTCTGTGGTGCTTTGTAGAATCATATATATAAATCATTTAGGTTGGAAAGGATCTTTAAGATCAAGTCCAACCTAGTTAAGCCAGCACTGCCAAGAGACCACTACTGAACCATGTCCATAAGTCTAGATGTGTTTTAAACCACTACAATGCCTTCTTAAATACCTCCAGGGATGGTGACTCTTCTTCCCTGGGCAGCCTCTTCTAATGCTTGACAACCCTTCTGGTGAATAAATGTTTCCTATTATCCAGTCTAAACCTCTCCTGGTGCAACTTGAGGGCATTTCTTCTCTTCCTATGGCTTGTTACTTGGAAGAGGAGGCTGACACCCAACTTGCTGCAGCCTCCTTTCAGGTAGTTGTAGAGAGTGATCAGGTACCCCCTGAGCCTCCCTTTTTCCAGGCTGAATACTTCCAAGTTCCCTGAGCTGCTCCTCATCACACTTGTGCTGTAGACCCTTTGTTGCCCTTTGTCAGACACACTCCAGGACATCAATGTCTGTCTTGTGGTGAGGGGGCCAAAACTGAACGCAGGATTTGAGGTGCTAAGTACAGAGGGCCAGTCCCTTCCGTAGTCCTGCTGGCCACACTGTTTCTGATACAAGCCAGGATGCTGTTCCCCTTCTTGGCTGCCTGGGCACAAGCTGACTCATGTTCAGAGAGCTGTCAACAGACACCTCCAAGTTCTTTTCCACCAGGCAGCTTTCCAGCTGCTCTTCCCTAAACCTGTGGTGTTGCATGGGGTTGTTGTGACCCAAGTGCAGGACCTAGCACTGAGCCTTGTTGAACCTCATGCAATTGGTCTCAGTCCATTGTATTAACTGTGTATTCCAGTAATACTGTAAGTTGCCTAAGACATGTTAGCAAGTAAATCTGATTTTGGAGCAGAAATAACCCTAATCAGCTCAAACCTGGACACTGTGTAAGGACCTAGAGCTTATGAAGACCTTGTATGCGTAATGTGGCATTTGCTTTTGGTGTGCTTTTTTTTCCCCTTGTGTACAGTGCTACAGGCTCAAAAGGGTTGGGGGAATTTATAGCTAACTAGAAAAATAAATTGGAAAGCATTAAATCTATTTCAAAAGGAAGTTGAGTACTTGTGCAGGTAAAGCACTAATGGATTCAGGGATTTGGGAACTGTTTTCAGGCCTTTCTGTGTAAATGCTGAATGTAAACCCTCTGATTAAACTGCTGACAGTTTTGTTCAGATCCAGCATTATATGTGGTATACTTGATGGGAAAAACTGGTGCATAATTTGCTTTGTGCAGCAGCTACTTTTTATGAGCACATGAATTAGTAGATCCTTCAAAATTTGCTCCTCACCATTGTCACTGTGATACACACTAATTGTGTGTCGTTGAATAGTTTTCAGCTGTATGAGTACAGTTTTCCGTTCCTGAAAGCTTGATGTACTGTTAAATAATTGATGTGGAATTCCAGTTTACTTTTACTGGGGAAGATTCTCTCTCAACCAACAGACACAGGGTTTGATAAAGTAGCTTCTAAGCTTTCTGCTTGTTCAAATGATTAAGGCATGGATAGTGTTTACATGTAGTATATGATAGTTCTTTGTTATTTTACATGGATTGATTTTGCTCACTGTGCAGACAGTCTGTTACTTGCTGTTATTTGGGAGTGTTTTCTTGATAGTCTCAGTGACAATAAACTGAAAAGATACGAAGTCATTTCTGCTCTGGCCTCAAAGGTGGCTTTTTCAGATCAGGACTAATATGCATTAATACAGTATTTTCTGATGTGCTGCTGTATCTATACTGTATATAGTGCAGAGTGTAGGTTTCTTCTTTTCTCCATTTTGTCTAGAATTGCCCAGTTGGCGTTTAATTCTGTCAGACTTTTGGGGGATTAGTTGTGTGTGTTACAATTCAAAAATTTATAGCTTACAAGAAACAGTCCGAATCGAATGAGTTATATAATACTCTATCTGATGTGCTGTAGCCACTTCAGAAATGTGTCTCTGGCATCTTGCTTGTTAGGAACACTTGAGACATCAAGCTTTCCTCTTCAGTTAAATGATGATCCCTCCCATAGTTATTTTTCTTTGAGGTGATTTCCTGGTTAGAGTATCTTAGTCTATTGACCATGCTTGCTTAGCATTCTTAGGGGGATCTGGCACTGCTGGGCATTTTTCTTCAGAAATTTGAACAAAGGCTTAAAGCAGAAGCAGCATACGTACAAGGTGAATATATGAGTTCAGACATGTACAGATACCCATGTACCTTTGAGCTGGTCAACATTCTCCCTCTTTGTTCCCTCCCAGAGAATGGTTTTCTGCTATTTCCCTAAGGCTACATTTTATACCCTCTAGTTTTTTTTTGTGTGTTAGGGGAGATGAGACAGTGGGGATTAACTCTTTGATTTCCCCAAAAATCTACATAGTAATAAGCATACAGATCCTTAAGAACACTGGTAGCTGCTAGCTGTTTCATGAACATTTGTCTGCTTGGCTTTTTCTGTTTCAAATTTCTAAGCACTTTGACATTCTATTCTTTTAAATCAGTTATATGAGAAAAATAAAAATTGAAAGATTCTGGTGCAGAACTGATCTAATCTGTTTTCATAGCATAACTGTAAATCCTCTATCACTTTCAGGAAGGTGTTTTTAAACAAAGAAGAGATTAAAAGGAAGGAAGATCTAAGATAAAAAAAATGAGGTGTGGATCCCTTTCTCGTATCTGATTTTTGTGACCTTGAATGAGTCAACTTTTAACTGCCACACTGCTGAAAGGAAAATATTCATATTTTATCTTCAGAATCTTGTGAAGCTTAATCTTTGAAGCATCCTGAGTTTGTGGTTTTATTTTTTTGGTGGGAGGAGGAAGCAATGTATGCACAATCTTGAGGATAATTTCTTATGGTTTATGAGAATAATATATAATAGTCCAACTCTCTAGAGCATGAATAACTTCCCAATGAAATATAAAGATAAAATTGCCGGCTACAAATTTCCAGGCAGCAGAGACTTGCAGTATTCACAGGGTGTTTCTTTCCATTATCTTCATCAAGGTGCCCATGGTTTTACAATTGTATGTTCCATTATAAGTTACGGTGTCAACCCCTCAGAAAGATTTCTAGTTCAGTCACCCTGTGGATAAATAAGTATCTTCTTGTAGGATAATTTAAAGAGAGCAGCTGCTTTTTACTGTTTTAAGTTAATTAACTCCCTGTACTTTGGAGACTCACAAGCTCTTTTTAGCAATCTCTGCATTAACAACTTTGTGGTGCTCTGCAAAGCATTCCCTTCAGAATGTGCAAGTCTTTTGTCTGCTTTGCGGCTGAGCAAGTCTATAATTTCAAATCATGACAGGAACAGCATGTTTCCAAGCCAACAAAGTGGGGTTATACAATGAACTGAATGCTTAGAACCTGGGTATTTGTCTGTCAGAGAAACAAGTGGAAGTTGTTTAAATAATGTACTAGGTGTAGCAAGTGGTGTTAGTTTGGTGTTGCACTGATATTGATAGAACTAATCAGACCAACAGTAGAAGTTTGAGGAAATCCTAAATGCACGCTGTAGCATCCTACCTGCTTACTCAGCATGGGGCAGGGAAGTTGAAGCCTAACTGAAGCTCTGCCTAATGTGACACCTTACAGCAACTTTTACCAACAGGTTCAATTGTACCAAGTAGAACCATTTAAGAAAATGCAAGGTTTTGTAAGAAAAGCTTTTCTTAAAGTTGGGCATAGATGTATAAGCCATCTCAGTTTCAGCTAAGGAAAGAGGGAGAGAAGAGAGGAAGAATGGCTTCAGTTTTGTAGTTCATGCTGATGGGTATATTGTGAATAATTGGATAGGCTGGATAGCTTCTAACTCATAAATAAAGGAGTTTCCTAATTCTCATACTGCATACAGAATGCCTAAAATAAGGTCATGGGTGCACCTGAAGTGCTTTAGTGGTGTAGGAGGGCATACCAACACAATTAGTGTTTTGCAGTGAAGGTGTAGTAAATTGTAACTGCCTCTCAACTACAACAGTTAGCAAAGTTGTATGCCTGCATTACAAAGAGGGCTACCACTAGCAGAAGCAGAAGTTAGAGGTGATTGATGAAGGAATAGGACAGGTTGGTCTCTCTTGTCTGTTGTTTCTAGTTTGCTTTAGACTAAGCTTAGTGGCAGACCTGATTAGATTTTATGTAATATCCCTCATAAAAGCAGGTATTTGTCGCAGGTGGTATAGCCGCTGTCATACTTAAAAGGAATGTAGAAATCTGTAATGATGATGCTGGCTCGTCTTCAGTCAGCTGAATGTGAGACAGCAGTGTGTCCAGGCAGCCGAGAAGGCCAACAGCATCCTGGTCTGTATAAGAAATAGCATGGCAGCAGGGCCAGGGCATTGATCCTCTCCCTGTACTCAGCACTGCCGAGTCTGCACCTCAAATCCTGTGTTCATTTCTGTGCCCCTCACTACAAGACAGACCTTGAGGTGGTGGAGTGGGCCCAGAGGACAACAAAGCTGGATGAAAGGTCTGGAGAACACGTCTTATGAGGAGCAGCTGAGGGAACTGGGGTTGTTGGAGAAGGGAATGCTCAAGGGGGGACCTTATAGCTCTCTACTACAGCTACCTGAAAGGAGGTTGTAGTGAGGTGGAGGTCAGTCTCTTCTTCAAAGTAATAAACAATAGAACAAGAGGTAATGGCCTTAAGCTGCACCAGGGGAGGTTTAAATTGGATATTAGGAAACATTTCTTCACACAGAAGGTGATCAGCCATTGCAACAGGCTTTGCAGGGAAGTGGTGGAATCATTGTCCCTGGAAATGTTCAGAAACTGTATAGGTGAGGCGCTCAGTGATATTCTTTAGTGGTGGCCTTGGTGGTCCTGGGGTAATGATTGGACTTGGTGGTCTTAAAAGTCTTTTCCAACCTACTTGATTCTATGATTCTGTGAGTCTTCAGCTTTTAGCTTAATCCTCAGCTCAGATTCTCTTGAATTCGCTTGGATTCTCCTTTCGGCTAATACAGAAGTTAGTGACCTTTTGTTCACTCAGGCAGAATGACCTAGTAAAAGCCAATTGTAAGCAGGGCTTATTAAAATCAGCACAGATTGAATAATGAAGATTCAACAAATGAGAACTAGTGTTTAATGCCCTTATTGGACCAGGCAAAACATTTGGCTAAGAATTGCTTCTAAGTCTCTTGTTATGACCTCAAGCTATTCTCGTACTAGTCAGGTTCCAAGCTGTTCTGTATGATACTCATTAGCAAAGGGAGGCATTGCTGAACCACTATTCAGAATATGCGTGATTTTGTTTGAAGACATACTGATGGAATAAATTCTTAAAATGGGTACGTTTAGGTTGGTATGGTTTATAAACACGAGAACTGTTTCTCTGTAAGAGAGAGCAAAATTTCTCCTGTTCAAAACTGGGTTTTTTATATTCAGGGATTTGATGATACCCTGTTCTGAAGTTATCTGTGCTCTTTGAATGACATTAACTTGTGGAGCTCAAACTTCTATTTTGAAATCAACCAAAATGTTCCATCAAATTGCCATAGAAGTTATGCTTCAGTATGTAAATGTAACTTCTTTTTTTCACCAGTAAGTCATGGAGACAAACTGGCTTAACCATGATGCCGCATTTCTCATATTAGATGAGTCTCATTTTTTTCAGAATACTGATGTCTGTGATCCTACTGGATGGTGCATGTGGAGCTGTTGGAAAGACTTTTCTTGTTTTATTTTTTTTTTTTAACTATACCATTGCTCAGAGTACTATATGAGACCATAGTTGGCCAGAGAAATGTGGTGTC
Organism: Psilopsiagon aurifrons; assembly: GCA_025447955.1. Taxonomy (NCBI): domain Eukaryota; kingdom Metazoa; phylum Chordata; class Aves; order Psittaciformes; family Psittacidae; genus Psilopsiagon; species Psilopsiagon aurifrons. The sequence goes on from JAOEHY010012115.1 coordinate 10,230, forward strand.
TGTACCACTGCAATCTTGGCTGCTGGAGATTAATAGCATTCATTAGTCTGAGGTGTTTTTAGGTTCTCTTTGCTATCTGAATATCTGATTGTGAAGTGTGATTCTTCTAGTGTGAAATGGATTAGCATAAACCTACGAGTTTTGTGGTTGAAGAAAGGCCTAAGTGTTCCATAAAGGTTGAAATGATAAGATCCTAGCATACTGCATGGCTAGGGAGATTTGCTGTGGAAAGCATGAGTTGCCTGGATGTTCCTTTTTTTTGAGCGGGTTTAAAAATAAGAATGGAGGCACTATGTGCTCAACTGCCTTTAGAACTACAAGTTTGCTGCCTTCTTCAAGAGCAAGTCAGAAGAGGGGGATTACTTGAATATAAGTAGCCTAGCGCAGAAGTGTTTTCTCAGCCATATTATGTGGTTTCTCCTTTATGAAGCAGTGCTGAGTAATGCTGTTTGCAGCTCTGGCTATTCAGGGCCACTTCTTGAAGTAGGGGGAGAGCCGGGGAAGATGTGCTAATGAAATCCTACTGAACTGTTCAACATCTCGTTCTGCCTGAATCTTTCTATATTGATTTCATTATTTCAATATTACTTTCTAATATTTATTTTAGGACAAGACCAGAGTTGTGTCTCCTATTATTGATGTAATTAATATGGACAACTTCCAGTACGTGGGGGCGTCAGCTGATTTAAAAGGCGGTATGTACCTGTACTGGAATACAGATTTAAACCAGAAAAAAGGCATCAAGAATCAAAGCTCATAATCACTGCAATTGTGGAATGGGCAGTTAATGTACTGATCTTCCCTTTCATGTATCTAGTTTTAAGTCCTATAGGTCACTTGTTTATAGGCTTGGATTTTAATTGGCCTTACTGTCCTCTGCTTTAAAAGAGTTCATCTTCATTATACTAATTCTTAGACGTTTACGCTGCCAATGTGCAAGACTTGCTCCGATGTTTGTAGGATTGTGTAAATGTGTCGGAATAAGCTTATGGCCAGAGCTGATGATTCTCTTTTTAGATAGGACAGGCTTTCATTGCTTGGTAACTTAGAAGCTCACTAACAATGCAGTGCCTGTGAGTTTTTTTCAAGATGCTGGTTTGCTTAAAAAATTAAACTTTTCTGAATAAGCAGAAAGCTTTGGAATGTGTTTAAAAAAGAAACATTTTTGTTAGCCATGATCTGTAATTGTGAAGAGAGTAACATGTGACCATGAAAATTTGCAGTGTTTAGACCTTTACCATTACAAAATTCTCTGTTAAATTAGTTTAGAAGTACCACAGTTTCACTTCATCTAGCTAGTGTAAACTGGTGACAGCAAATAGTAAAAAGACTTGTGAAACCTCCAATAAGAATAAATGAATAAATCCTCCTCTCTGCTTTTTCAAGGAGAGGGAGGGCAACCACACACTAAAATCCTAACTTATTTCAAGTTTTTGAAGCTTTTTTCATTGTTAGCAGGACCGTAGCATTTAAAAGAGCTGTTCTCAGCCTGTCCTTCCCCCCTTTTTTTTGAATAATTGTTCCCACAATGCTGGGAACTGAGCTATCTGCATCAAGATATAAGATGAGCCGCAACATGGAAATTGTACAGCGCTGTTTTCACACTTTTTCAGAATAGACTTTCTTGAGTGAGGAAAGGAAAAAAACAATTTCAAGTCTGTTCTTTCGGTTACTAGTCTCTAACTGGCCACCAGGCATTGTTCCAATTAACTATAATAAAAGCAATCTTTGTGCAATGTTGCATATGCTTCAATTTGTCAGTGATATGGAAGTGAGAGGTTCTGTATCCTTTTAATTAACATTTTGAAATAAGACCTACAATGCATTTATTCACAGTATGCTAATGTATAGTTCTGTGCTATTATCTGTGTGCGGGCTTTATTAAAACCTGAAGTCTTTTACCCAGTCTATTCATATACCTAGAATATGGAAATCTCTGTACCATTGTGTGGCTCTTATTGTTGTCTGCAGTGGGAGGAAGAATTCTTTCACTGAAACCTTTGATTGGTTCCTGCAGGGTTCATGCTCTTTAATTCTTCTCAAGTGAAGTGAGAAAAGATTGAGAGATCATTTCACTTGTTACTGCTTTTCATGCTTCATCTTTGGAACTAAGTTTCCCCCTTTTCTTTCTTTCTTTTGTTTTTTAACCATCTTAGTGCTTATTTTCTCCCCTCATACGCAGTAGCAATGGATTATTTTTATATATTTTTTTAAAGTGTATATGGCCTCTGTACTTCTGGATTGAGGAGTGAGAAGTAGTCTTTTTTTAACGCTAATAATAGAGATTTTGCGCATACCAGTGTTTAAAGCTATCTGGGGGTCTGTTGAAACATGAATAATAGATTTCTCTTCAGTTCCCGGAGAACAGATTACCATGTTAGAGGCACTACAGCATTTGGCATCCCAGTACCCTTTTACTGGGGCCAAGTCTAAACTTGGAAACCAAGCTATGCTTTCAACCTCAGATACCATATCTGTGTGGCTGAAGCATGGAAAGTTGAGACAGCTGGGACAGCATTTGTGCCTGTTCTGTTGTGAAAGGGCTTAATCACCCTAGACCAGGAACCTAGCAAATGCGACAAACTTTTTAAAGTGGACAGGGCTGAAATAATTTGCAAGTCTGGCCAGCATTAAATCCATGCACTTCATGTTACAAATTATTTTTGAGGGGGGATTTGTACAAGTGTTTATGTTGCTCTGAGAAGGACTTTAACTACTGGAGTTAACTGAGATCTCATAATTTAGAGTATGCCTACAATGCAGTTTACACTGGATAGAATTTCATATTGGATATACACTTGTGTTTAAAAATACTTTTTTTACAGAGTTACTGATATTATCTCATTGAATGCAGATTTTTCCCAGAGTCAGTGAAAATGGAGACGGAAAACTAGCTTTTATGGGTAGACAATTCATACACTTGTTCAACATTTGTAAGAGAGTTGTGTTCCAAAAGAGACCCCTTGTGTTCACTAGAGTATATGTAACTATCTCTACCACTTCTGCTGGAGAACAGTAGGGTTTTTTAAGTTCTCCCAGATGCAAGTAATTTTGCTGGGTATGTATGATGAAATGTGACTTTTTAACTGCAACGAAATATTGGAGCTCATTTTACTTTTCATGCTGGAGGCTTTGCAGTAATATAGATTGTAGTAATTTTACTGTTTTGCTACTTGGAGTTTTGGAGTAGTTAGATGGTCTTTCTTTTTTACAGTGCAGCAGTTCATAAGATAGATACTCTAACATGGAGAGAAAGAGTTGGCATGCGTTCTGTGAAGACTGTTCAGGATAATCTGTTCTGTGTGTGAGAGATAAATATCTTGCAAGTTAAACCAAAAACTGTTTAGCTTTCAACTCTCCATATCAATCATTACTACGCCTTTGTGGATGCAGACAGATTAGTTTGTAGGACTGTATTTGTTGTCTGTTTACCTTAGCTTTTCCCCCATTTCCCTACAAAGTAATTGCTTTATCTTTATGCTGGAGAAACAAAACTATTGACATCTGTGCACCAGAAATCTGGAAATCATTCGGTACATGACCTCATAGGATCTAAATGTGTTTGGCAGCAGACAGTCTGTATAAGGCTGATTTGTGTCTCCCAGGTGTACAGGGAGAGGGCTATGGACCTTGCATAGTTTTTAAACAAGTCTTCATGCTTATGGGCATAACCCAGCTCAAAAACTGTTATGAAAGTGTTTCCTATAGGAAGTTGGTCTTATACCAGCCATGTATCACTGCCTAAAGGAGGTTAATTCAAATGTCTGTCAGCTTTTGCAGCTCTAGGGGACCTGTCGGTCTTGTCTATTCTAGTGGTCTTTATGTGCTTCTGTTTAACTCATGAAAGGTCAACCAGACCAACTGTTGCTGTGTGTGCACACATACATATATACACATAAGGGAAGTAAGATTTGGTCCTCTCGTGGTTGCCTCAGGTTTGAAAAATGATGCACATGAAAGCATACAGTGGGAAAACAGGAAGTTAAATGAATGTGAGAGAAATGGGATGTAATCTGTTGTGACCTGCATGATAGAGAGCTCCTGCTGATAGAGGACTACCACGGGTAGTGCAAAAAAGCCTGTAAACATAAATATTTGATGAAAGCTGAAATACAATTGTACAGTAAAGAATGCTGGGAACATTTGTAGTGGTTGGAAGATCTTCATGTGATCATTTATTTGATGTAAGGGTAATGAGACGTGTATAAGGTTTTTGCTTTGTCGCTTGTTGACTGTGTTTCTTCGTGTAATAGATGGCAACAAGAGAAAGCAACATTATTTTGTATTTGAGATTGCCTTTTTTATTGTTCTGTCAACTTCTTAACCTTTCGTTTGTCCTCATATTTGTTTATTTTCTTCCCAGAAATTTGTACAAGTTTAAATTTTTAATTTAAATTACAGTTCCCCCTGTTTTCAGTTAACGTTATGTTACTACGGGTTAAATGGTGACTGCAGTCTTTTTAACATCCTACTCTAATATTTCTTCTTGAAGGCTTTGATTGGAACCTGGTGTTCAAATGGGATTACATGACACCAGAGCAGAGAAGAGCACGGCAAGGAAATCCAGTAGCTCCCATAAAGTATGTCTGTACTGCAACTTCTTTCTCTAACGGCTTGTAGTTTTCAGCTAAAAAATGTTAGAAATCATGTTCTCAGAGTCAGAAAGGGGATCTTTACTATAGCTTCTCTAATGCTGAAATTTTGTTCATATTTATGTAATGTTATGTGACTCTCAAAGTTATTTTTAAAAAATACTTTGAAGCACACTGATAGACAGTTTACTCTTCATAAAAAGTAGAAACAAGACATAGTTGGTATGTCTTGAGGGCTAAAAATAGAGCATCAGTTTTAATGATTTATTGCTGGCACAAATTGCCGCACTTTACATAAGGAACTTGTGAGCCAAATGGAGATCTGGGAACTACTTCAGAAGGTGGTCGTAACACCTTATATGCCATAGAAATGTGTGCAGACATTTGATGTGTTAGATGCACAATTAGCATTTGAAAGCATTGCATTTTTTTTTTTCCCCAAGGATATATTAACCTTGAGATGCAAATAATAGTTACCTCCCACCCCATGGTTTTGTATTTCATTTATTGTTTCTTGTCTTTTTAGGACACCCATGATAGCTGGTGGCTTGTTTGTGATGGACAAATCCTATTTTGAAGAGCTAGGGAAGTATGACATGATGATGGATGTTTGGGGTGGAGAAAACTTGGGTATGTATATTATTTACTTTGGGATCAGTCATGAAAGTAGGTTTTGTCATTGCCTTTATTGTCAGTTATGGTCTTCCTGATTTTGTGCTAAGAGTGTTAAAACCAGAGTTAGACCTTCACATGCAGTATTGGCAAAATCAAAAAAGTTTATTTTAATGGAGAAAAATAAAGCAAGGTAGGAATGATGTGCTACGTATGAAAGAATAAAAGTATTTGTTCATTAAGCAGTAATCTTTTTACTTCTATTTTTTTGTGATGAACTTTGGCTGATAGAGAATTACTGAATGTAGATGGACAATTGCTTTCAAAATGGCAGTCTTGATTTAACGTCGCATCCTCATCTAAAGTTACTAATTATAGAATCATAGAATAGTTAGGGCTGGAAAGGACCTTAAGATCATAAAATTCCAACCCTCCTGCAGTGGGCAGGGACATCTCACACTAAACCGTGTCGCCCAAGACTGTCCACCCTGGCCTTGAACACCACCAGCGATGGAGCATTCACAACTTCCCTGGGCAACCCCATTCCAGTGCCTCACCACCCTCACAGTAAAGAACTTCTTCCTTATATCCAATCTAAACTTCCCCTATTTAAACCTGTTACCCATTGTTCTATCACTGCAGTCCCTAATGAAGAGTCCCTCCCCAGCATCCTTATAGGCCCCCTTCAGATATTGGAAGGCTGCTATGAGGTCTCC
>JAOEHY010012118.1:0-12654 GCA_025447955.1 Psilopsiagon aurifrons
GGGAAAGCCAGGTTCCAATAATTCAGTACTGGCCTTTTTATTAAGGGCTCAACCTTTCTGTCATTAAAATCAATGGCAGTTCTTTGTGATCTTTACCTCATCTGCAGCTACTAATTTTGGGTGCTAAAATTACTTCTGTTTATTTCTTGGGAAGCTGCAGTGCTCATCTTCATTAAGTGCTGGGCACTGGCAACTGCAGTCAAGGGTCTCAGCTAGTGGGAAAGCTGAGCGTGATGTGTATCTAATGTGTATATCTAGTTTAGCATTGGGTATAGAAGTTTGCTTTGTTACTGTCTCAACCTGCCTCAGCTCCAAAGATTAAGTAGTGGCATAGGGAAACATGAAACAAACCTTGAAAGTTGGGAACTGAGCTGTTCTGAAGTTTAAAAGTCCCCTTTATGGAGCAAATAGGTTCCAATTTAGTGGTTAATGGCTGAAAGGGATTTGAACTTCTCAAATGAAAAGTAAAAATTGTCAGATATTTTTTAACCTGATAAGGAAAAAAAAAAGGGCCTGAGCAGAGCTGGACATTGTGAATCATTTGATTTAACAACTGTTTCCTTTAAGTATTTGAGTATAGTCTGAGAATGCATTCTTGGAAGTATTCAGTTTTGATCCAATAAGAATTGTCTCTTTCCATTAGTTTTTATTTCCTCCTCTTGCAGCAGACAGACCAGAATATTACAAAGGGCAAATCCATGAAACTTTTCCCAGCTTTCCCTCAGGGAGTAACGCAGGCTTTTTCATCTTAAAATGACAGTTTTTCAGTTGTGCAAAAACTGCATTTCATTTCTATAAAAGCCACCACATTGAAAAATCTAGTCTGACTTATTGTGGTAGGAGAGAAGGTGAGAGTGTATTTAACTTGTAGCATGCTTGTGTAAGCTCACATATGATCGACTTAGATATCACTGTGTATGAATACGATCTCCGTGGGTGGAGAGAGCTTTTTTTTTCCCCTAATGCTTCTTGCTGTTATGTCCAGATGCAACTGTGTTTTCTATATTGTGCAACAAACCACAGTGGTCAGCTGCACGAAGCACATCTTCCTGGCTGCCAGGTCACCTAGTTTTAACATGAGTGACCCCAAGCAGGGTGCTCATTGCAGCCTGTTTGTAGCACAGTTTATCAAAGCAACTATAGCTCAGCATAAAGTTTCAAAGCATGGCCAAACACAGTCTAACAGGCAAGCTTGGAAGAGATCTCCTGCCAGAATTCAAACCCTGTTCTGCCAGTCTGCTTGTAACTTACTGGTACAGTCTACACAGTGCTCCTGAGATTAATAAATATATAATCCCATATCCCACAGTCCATTACCACACAGTGTTTGAAACATTTCCCATTAACAAAACACAGTACATGCAGGTAAAAATATCAGTGCATCTCATTAAAAAGAGGGGGGAGAATGGAAAATATGTATCTTATTAAAGCCAAGGTTTGGGCTCTTGTGCAAAGTTTGAGGGGAAAAATGCATTTCTCCAGGTGGTGTCTCAAGTGGAGGGAAGGATAAAGTTTCTTGGCTACACTAGCAATTAGAAGCAAGGCAACACTATATTTAAGATGTGGCCTCTAATCTAGGCCAAGGCATTCTTCATCTTTCTTTTCTATCAGAAGCAGATTCAGCAATATGCCTAAGCACAAGCTTAACTTTAAGCATATGCGTAATTCTAGTGACTTTTTTCTTGAAGTCTTTGTCAAAAGAATCATATCCAATGTTTTTCTTTTGACAGTGTTGCACAGGTTGTTTCAGGTTGCACAGCAACCCAGAGTTCTGTGCTCTGATTTTCTCCCGCAAGAATAAAGAACTTGTGTGTGACAAAGGCATGAAGGTGGGGCTAAAGTATGGGGGGATTGAACCCTTGGGAAAAATTATACAGGAAAACAGCATGTGATGAATACATGTATTGCAGACCCATGACATGAAAAGCAAACAGGCCAAACCACTTGAAGCTTTGTGTGATAAAATCTTTTCTTACCATTTTATAGGAACACTTGAGAGTGAAATCAGTACTGCAAAATGCCATTGGTGTAAATGGAAGAGAAACACTGGCATTGTTGATTTCAGTGAGCAGCTTATGTTCTCTAGGTCTTCAATGTTCACCCTCTGTTGAACCATCTTATGCTTGAATACAGAAAAGCAGATGTTCAGTTTGTATACTGGGTCTGGGAGGGAGTTTGGTAGTTGCTATACACTCTGCCTAAAAGAGGAGATGCAAGCGAACCAAAGTCTTTTCATTCTTGTGAGCTAATAATCAACTTTTATCTGCTCTTTCACTCCTTGAGTTGAAATAATCAAAACCGTAATTCAGTCAGAATTTTTGTAATGAAAGCAGCACTACTGGGTGTAGATTTATAGAATTATATACTTTATTTTTTTTTTTGATAAATGAAAGCATGTGGAGGATCCAAGCAGGTTTCCTACCATACATTCTACCTGGGATCTTTTTACCTTGCTTTTAATGTAGTGTTTCTGGAAAGTTCTTTAATCTATGGAAAGAAATAGCCAAAGAAATTATAAACTTGGAATGAGAGGTCTGTTGGTTTTCTGTTCACATAAATAATCTGCAAAATGCACTTTTCCCTTAAAGGGCTGTGTTGTGGGAATTATTCCCCTGGCAACACAGCACCACATGTTTCTGCTAGCCCATGCACTCTATGCAGCTGCACAGCGTATCACATAACACCGTCAACTGCAAGCACACTAGCTTGCCATTCCAATGGGGCCCCCAAAACTGTAAATAGCAATAGGCAAAGAAAACTCCCTGAGACACAGCAATCTCTGTGGGACCATGAGTGCTGGAGCCAACTGCCAGGCCTTGTACTCAGTGCAGGAAACTTGACAGGTGGCCATGCCTGGCTCAAGGCACTTGGTTTGTCTCAGGCTTTTGCCGTTGTTGCATAGCCTGGTCTTGAGCTGGGAGCCTGAATGTCTGCCAGCATGGCTAAGAAGTTACTGCGGCTTATTTGGGGGCTGAAGAAGCACTGTGGCCTGCAGACCTAAGGCCAGGCTCTTTGCAGTGTGCTGAGAACAACTGGGGTTCTCAAATCCTCTTGCTGACATTGCACTAGAAGACCTCTCTATAGGCTGAAGGGACACACTGTGTGTTCAGCAAAGGTTTTATTAGTTCAGATAAAGTTTTAACATCCCAAATTCTTTAATTGAGAAAAGACATGACTGCATAGTCAGAACTGTTGTATAATCCATGCCCAACCCTCCCAGTACCTACCCTCTTACATGGTGGTGTATGCTCAGCCTACCTGCATGTCATGTGGAACAGAACATCACATCCTGAAGCTCTTGCTGTGTTTCTACCTGGTCCACCTTACCCTGTCACTAGGTATCCCAGGTAATATCTACCCACAGGGATCAAAACCAGATGGAGGACACTTCTATAGAGCAAGGAGAACTGTATAGCTGTGGGAGGTGTAACACTTGAGCAACACTTCTGTAAGGTTCACCAGGTTATGCAGCAGGAAAGCATGAAGAAGAAATGTTGGGCATTGTTGCAACAGCGCTAGGACATGAATAAGGATGTGTTATCCCGTCCATCTCTTTGCCTCTGTCCTTCCTCAAACTCAGCTTCAGAAAGTTACATGTGAATCACTGCAGTGTTTCCAGTAGTAGTTGTCTTAGCCAGTGGTAGACCCCAGTCTTCATCCTGAACCTCTTCCATTGCCAGCACTCTGACCAGTGCCATTAAAGGTGTTCAAAGATGAAAAATGGCAAATGGTATTAACTTGATCTGTGCAACTTTGAAGAGGACTTGTCCTAGTGTTGCTGGGCAGCAATAAGGAATGCTGGAAAGAGGAAATCCTATGTATCCAATGTCTGCCCTGCATACAGTCTCTTTCTGGACGCTCCACATCCAAGTGGGCAGGAGATGAGTGAAATACAGCTGAAAGCTGCCACAGCTCTGGCGCTTCTCCCCTGAGCTTTTTGCAAGAGTAACTGGCCAGTTGTGAGACAGAAGATAAATTACACCTTTCTAGCTCTACGGGGACATACCTTCTTTGGTGAAGAAGTGGGGGAGTGGCACTGTGTTTGCTGGGGCTTCTGGCAGGGAGGATGGAATCCAAGGAAAGATTAGGTTAGATTCTGGTCCAAAGGGAACTACTGAGACATGTGCATTTTGTTTTCAAAAAGTTGATAAGAATCTACTGTTATAGTTCAGTCATTTGTTGCTCACTTACCTGACAAGTTTTTGTTTCATGAAAATGTTCACAGATTAAAAGAAAAACAAATTGAGAAAACCATGATATTTTACATATAAAACTGTTTTATTTTGTGTGAAATTTAACTGAAATGATCTTAATGATTTATGTAAAGTGAAATGTTAGGTTTTCCTTTTTCTTTCTCTTTTAGCCCTGGTCTCACACAGGCATATTAATGATTATTTGTCAAAGTCACACTGTTTGCTTACAAGGTACGAAGGCTTTTTAGACACTATAATGACAGCTTTTGATTCACTTGATAATATTTAGAATAAGCCATAAAAGCCAATCTCTGAACGAACAGACCGCTTTTATTGGCTTTTAGTGCTATTACTGCTATCATAAGTGGTAAATTGGCCTAATGCAAGTAAGACTGCTGTGTCATACTGTAAAAACCGCTGCTTCGTTTTATATTTTATTTATTTTTCATGGAAAAAAAAAAAATTAAGGCATGGAGACTGTTCTATCTTTCTACAAGTGTTCGCGATTCTTCCAAATGAGCACTGGGACAGCTTCCACTGCTGTTTGGACTTTCTCTGCTCAGTGATGGAACAAGGCTGATCATAAAGTTAGGACCAAGTGTGTAAGTCAAGTGAATATCTACCTGAAGCTCATAGACTATTTATATTTTAAGTAAGCAAGAAAAAAAAATCATTGCTTACTGAAAGCTGAAATAGGCATATTTCAAATACCTCATGCTAGATTTTTTTTTATGTCTCGTAATAGCAATAGTCTTTGTTCTAAATAGTAAGCTTTTAAACTATCTGAAGGCAATACATTTGGTCACAACTTCGTCTAATCAGTATGACAACCAGGTGCCATAATTGCTTTTCTTATGATTCTACTGACTTCTGCCTCTTACTTTCTCTTCTGTTGTTTTGCCCACTCTTGGAATATAATCATGTATTTCAGAGATTTAAAATTCCAGTAATATACAACATCTTTTTCTTTTAATCAGGGGGAAAAAAGTTTATTATATAATTTTATTTAGCTTTGTAGAATTTGTATAAGAGGGAAATTGTTGAAGTGAAGAGAAACAGAAGAAGCTCAAATTGACTTTTGAATTCCTATTCTTTCATCTTCCCTTCTTTCTCTTTGCCATGAACTCTTTTCTGCCAGGAATATGGACTGATTTGTCAGCCATGATGGAAGTTTAGGACCAGCAGTTGACATAGGTGATACATCTATATGACAGTCCTAGAAAGCATTAAGATTCAGCTTGATTTGAGTCAAATTCAGAATTGATATACATGTAATAGCATGTATTGCCCAGCTTATTAAGCTTTTGTTAACCAACAAGAGAGAAGTTCTGATTTGGTGTAGTATTTACTACTTGGGATTCAGTGGGTGTGCAGGCAAAATGCAGCAGGGTGAAAACCTGCAGGAGCAGCATCTGATAGAAGTGTATTACGTGAAGTAGTCCTACAAAACTGAAATTACCTGAGGATGTACTCTAGTATTTTTTAAAACTCCTCTGAACTGATTTCTAAAGTCAATTTAGTAAAAGTGAGTCTCATGCAGAAGCAAGTATGAAGCATGGGATAAGCGAGTTAAGTTGAAGACCCTTTTTCTGACCGTCAACACACAACTTTGAAACCCTAGGAAGGCTAAAGATAGAAAATACCAGTCTGAATTTAGCATTAGTAATGCGTAATAACATGTGGTTGGGGCCTCTTTATCTGAGAACTGAGTGTGAGGCAACAAAGATGAATGATTCCTCTTTCAGGGGGAAAGTGTAGTATGTTTTAAATGTAGCTGAAACTTGATTATTTCAAAGCCAAATATAACTTCATCATGTCATAATATATGGCCACAAAAAAAAAAATTAGTCTAATGAAAGAGAGAAGTCTGAGTAATAATCACTAATTTAACTGAATGCATGCTTGAAATTATATTTATTTTCAATATGGTATGGAAAAAGGAAAAATAATAATCCAACTCTAATTTTGGCATCAGAGTATTTGTGGATACATGATAGGATTTTGACATTAGTTACCATTAGTTGCCATTGTCATGTAACAAACCAGACAAGCCTTAAAAGGGCTCAACCCCTCTTTAAAAACAACTTTCTTTACAGTCACACAGCTGAAAACTCTTCACTGTAAATCTGCTGTCTGATGAGTTTGCTTCAGTAGGAAGATTGATATTGATTTGACCTGTATTTGAAAAACTCAAATGATCTTATTTACCCAAAATATATGCTTTTGCTTTTAAATCACAGGTGCAGTGGTATGGCCAAATTGTGTTCGTATCTGCATCTCTGCTGCAATAACACTTTCTGTCTTTCAATACTCAATGCAAACATTTCAGCATGAAGAACATAATTTGTCAGTAATCAGTTCTCAGATGTCTCAACACTATGATGGCAATGTTTGTGTTTTTCTGTAGAGCACAACAGTCAGCAGTGCATCTATTTCTCTATCTCTGGAGCTTACTGATGTTTTCAGACAGAATTCTTTCCTGCACATGTTTCTGTACTGTGTATATTCATTAATGTGTGAGAGAAGAAAACATTATCATGTTTAACTGCTACAATCATAAGCACATTAAGTAGACAGATAATAAACAATCCATCTGAATTTATGATTAAGTTAATTGTGTCTGTGCTATTTCTAACATGTTTATTCAGAATAAGACTGAAATTAGAAGGAGACTATATAATTAAGAGACCTTAAGAGACTGTGAGACTCCTATAAAATAAAAATTAGTTTAGGAGGATAGCAAAGATCTCTGCAACACTTAAATGTCACTTAGATGGTAAAGAGGCCTTGTGCAGTTCTCTTCAAAGAGATGAATCTCAGTTGCAGTAAGAGCTATCAAGAAACTCGTGACATTGAGGGCTTCAGCACCTGGTTTTTGCTTATGCCCTTCTGCCCAGCAGGCATCAGACTCCCAGATCCAGCTTTCTGAATAGCAACATGCAGAGGATTGGGTAACTGGGAGCAATAAGCTAATGGAAGAGATGAGGATACAGAAGGAATTTAAGTGGGAAAACTGCTAGAAGAAATAGGGAGAAGGGACCACCCCAGTGTACTTACGTGTTTCTCACTTGCACTGGGCACCTCCACCAGCTGCTCCTGAAGCAGAGCAGGAGATGCTCCAGTCTTTTCCTACCGATGAATGAGCTAGCTGCTGGTGTGAGCGGCTGGTAGATTGGGCATAGCCCAGGCTCAAATCCCTCTCTGCCTGCTCACAGTAGTGAGTTGAGATCACCTGCCAAAGGGTTTCTACCTGTTAGTGGATAGTTGAATCTCTAGCAGGAACTAGAGCCGATTTCCTGCTCTTCATGCAGGTGCCTGCCTGCTGGGCTGTAGTGTCCTCTTTTTCTCTCCAGAGCAATGGGCTTTAAGTAGTTCCCTCACAGGCACTTAGGAATCTCCAGACCATGATATTACATAGAATGTCTGATAGCTGGGGTGGAGAGTTTCCTTCTGGAAGGTGTGAACTGGAGTCTTTTCATGCAACCAGATGCTCTCAGGCCAGATCTAAAGTCACAAGAACTACTTACTAATCACTAAGCTGTTCTGATAAAGAATTTATGTCCAGTATTTTATTATTGGACATTTAGAGTATTCAATCCTAATGTCTAAGTATCTTCCCATTTGGATTTAGTTTTAAATACTTATTTAAAAATAAATGGAAAAATAATTCCTTCAAATCTCAGCTAGCAATGAGTATTAAAACTAATTCCAATTTGATCTTCCTCTCAACTTCTCCTGTGGTACCTTTCATCAGCAACAGACAACCAGCATGACCAGGATTTAGCCCATCCCACTGCATTTTGGTTTGAATACTTAAAAGCAGTTGTATTTTGGAGAATGATGGCAAATATTCAGTGAGATGAAGGGATGCCTATTTTTTTTTTTTCATAATCTAGTTATCCTTACTCTAAATATTTAATTGAACCTTTCCGACAGGAAGGACTTTCTCCCACCTCTATGACTGTCAGTCTGGCTCTGTGTATCAGTGTATATATAACCTTACAAGCCTATAAAACACCTTTCAAAAATGTCATGAAAATGGCACTGAACTGCTCACACCCGTATTTATCCTACCTTCAAGCTCAGGGTAAATCAGGCTTGCACATTCTATCAAGGAATTAAATTTTATAAATGAACTAAGTGATCATTGATGGGTTTTTAGTGTCTGCTTTTTCATAGCTTTTAAATATCTAAACCAAAATTAGGTTCCAAGGTCTTACTTGTCTCCTTCCAGAACAAAGTGGTAGTAACCCTGAGGACATTTGCATTACTACTCCAAATTAGAAGGAATAGGAATAATAACTAATTTTTTTGAGCTTCCAAAAATGTAGGGTAAAGTTCACTAAAGAAACCAAAGCTGGGCTCCACTTCCACCTCAAAGAGAGGTAACCCACTCTGAGAAGGGAATACATGTGTTGGAATCTAAGGCCAGCAACAGCCTTAATGGGGAGCAGTTATACATTCAATCAAACACTAAAATCTATGAAGCTTCTGAAATATTTATCACTTTTATTGGTACTGAATTTTCTTTACCATACAGATTACTTAATTCTATGCAGAACATGCAACTTTCTGGCCTGTGTTGCCTTAGATCTAGAAGACCACTTTGGCATTTGACCCTTCCCTCTATGGATTGAAGTGGTTAAAATAAGGCATGTTGTTTCATTCCTCCTGCCTCATTGATGCCCAAAGACAATTACAGGTATCTCTTAAACATACTGGGACAAATAGAATCTTTTACAAGCCAATGCAGCTCTGTTAATTAAGCTTTAATGGAATTAATCACTGCTTTGATACTGACCCTTAGGCTAAGATTTTCTGTGCACCGCAGTTTGCCATCATAAGTAGGAAGAGCTACGGAAGAGCTATGGATATGTGTATTCTGTTCCAACTTGTATATTGCTGTGAAAGCCAACTACTAATAAGTGTCTATATTGTTGTTCCGTCTTCACTGATGCAACTGAGGGCAAAATTCTGAATTTTTGCCCAACTACAGTAAAGAATAGAATTGGTCTGGAAAACTTCCAGGGGTGAATGAAACAATATCTTCAGGTCTTCCCCAGCATTGGCAGTTGAATGAAATAGACTTTCCTCTTCCTTTGTGGAACAGATTTACTTAAGGCAATCAAAGCTAAATAAACCTTCACTTAAATTTTTACAGTCGATATCTAGCCGAGAAGTATAACTTTAAATTTAACCCTATCACTCAGAGAAGTACCACTGTCTTTACTGTGCATCCATTCTACTTCTGTGGCAGTATTCAAAGTCTTGTATCTCCAAGGGCCCTCCAGTTCAAAGATCAAGGACCACTCAGCTTATAAAACTATAATTAGGAGTGGTGAGGTGGGACCATTGCAGATTTCATATACTCCCTCTGCATTGGAAGAGAGTCTTTAAATCTGCTGGTTTACAACTTAAAGGAAGGGTTGTCTTGATTAATTCATTTGGTCATAGTCCTGAAGCTGACAAGGCATCTTCCAGGAATTTGAGTCCCCTGGGATCCTTGTCATCAGTTTTTAAATGCATTTTTTTGTATGTGTATGTGGTGTTCTTATCTGGAAGCAGTCTGCTTGGATTACAGCATTCATCTTATAAGCATTTGGCACTTTCTGTTACATGAAACTGAGAGGTATTTCTTTGTTATCAGTCTTCTATAAAGCATTTCATTCCAGTGACTTAATTCAGGCTGGAAAAACAGAGTGAAAAAAGCTTCTGGACCCAAGTCAGCAAAATTCAGGAAGCAAGTGTCCAAATGTGTATGTAAAACTTCATTCACTGTCTTCTGAGTTTTTAGAAGAAATTCTAAAAATGCCATTTAGCTCCCTTCATGTAGAGGTGAAAGCTGGATCAGAACTCACTCCTGAGAATAATCTCAGGAAAAGTACAAGCCTTGTACTTTTACACCTGGTAAAAAACCGTCAGGTTGTGAAAACTGGGAAATGCCCTGAGTGTCTCCCCGGCAACACTCCTGCAAAACCAGCCTCATGGCATTATGTTTTTCAGGCTTTATTACTACTTGTAGAAGTCTCTTAAAGCCCCTGGGTAACCAGTGAGAGGGGTGCATTGGGGAAATGGCATTTCTGAGTGTTGAAGTATAGGTTTTGTCATTACCCCCAAGAATGCAACTGCAGGACCAAGCTGCGGGATGTTTTGGTATGGTGCAGTTAGGAATAGCCTCCCTTACTGGGTTTCTGGGAGTTACCACTAAGAAATGTGGCACAACCTCACCCAATGCGATTACCTCTGGAATGAGATATTATTTGAGTAATGTGAATAATGTCACTATGGCCAGGTCTCTGATATGAGTAAATCTTCCTTTTCATATGAGCTACAGCCCTTTTAAGGGGAGAAATATAAACCTGAACAGAGGCTCTATTTACCACTTAAGCCCTATTTTATGGTTTAAATGCTGACCTTGTATTGACCCTCAGTACAGGGCTGAATTTCACCCTACAGCGAAAATCTGCTGGCTACAGCAGCGGATTAAAGAAACTGGGGCTAGATTTTTTACTATTTTCAAGACAATGAAAGCTGGCTTATTTTAGACAAAAAATGTTTCTGATTTATGAGAATTTTAGTGCAGTAAGGGGCTATTTTGGAGAAAGTCTTGAGATTAGAATTTCAGTTATATTTTTGGCAGGAGAGCAAGGAAGCCATTTCATTAACTTTTCACTGGAAGTTATATATGGAGGGCATTTGTGTACACAGCTGGGCAGCATAAAACAGGAGGGCTTTGTGTGAAAATATCCTGAAGTGAAATTTCATTTCTGTGCAACTTGGATCTGCAGTTCCTGGGCTTCTGTGGCCAGTTTTGGATGGAGCCGTAGGAGGGCAGTATTAGGTCCTCACGCATTTTCATTAGCAGTGGATGCAGAAATAGTGAACAGACCACTGCTGGTCCCTGCGCAAAATCAGTGTCACCTTTTACAGCTTTATGTCAGTCAGATAAGCTCCTGTCTGCTCCCGCATATCCATATGGCTGTAATCATCAAGCGATACCAAGAGATTCTTTTGTAAGGAACTCCAAAAGCCACATGCTGAGACTGGTGTGAATTTAGCAGTGCTTTGACCTCTCTTCCCTCCAGATGGCTGCTAACCTGACACTAAATCACCACCATGGTGGAAAGAGGCCCTGGTATATGTGGAAAAGGCAGCTTTGTGCTGGTAGATGTGATGTGTAAGGTGGGAGAATCCCTGAGTTCTGCATTTCTAAAGGCCCGACTTGTGCAGCTTCCAGATTTCACAGGACCCTCTTAAAAATTTTTCTTGATTAAGAACCTGGAGAGATGTTTCTTGCTTGGGGTGTGATGGTCTGCTTTTGCACATCTTGCAAATTCATGAAACAACTGGGGACACAGTCCCATGCAGAGGACGTTTCTTTATTACCTTCAAGCTACGTTGGTCATTCTTTACTTATACATGCATATTCATATTTTATGCACTTTGTCATTTATGTCATTTTGTGCATGTCAGCAGAAGGTATATATATAAGTGGGGAAACCGCATGTGCTGAGCATTCTTGCTTTAGTTTTTTAGGGCAGAAGTGAAGATTCTGCATCATCATCTGTACGTTTAATTTCTTTGCAAAATGTTTTGTAAACATTGGCATGGGGAACTGTTTATCTCCATCCAAAACTGCCTCCCAACTCCAAAGACAAGCTCTTTCCCATGGGAAGGAGCAAGCTGAGATAACTTCTCCCACTCCTACACAATATAGGAGTCATTCTCTGACTTTACTCCTATGCCCTTGGCTTCTCTTGAGTTGGTTCTCATCAATGCTAAGGTCAAAAAAACAGAACTACCTTTTCTTAGGTGCTTGTTCTTACCGGTTCTGGCTCATTTGCATGTGATGGTCTTATGCATACCCTCCAAACACAGATTCTCTTCTGCTATGTGATCTTTAGAAATAATAGTCCTGAAAAACATGCTATACTATCAGAAAAGATTGCTGATATATATCCTTCACCTTGTTACACCATGGGATAGGCCCGTGATGATTTACCATCCTCACTCTCACTCTCAACACAGGGTGTCTCTCATGTTGTCCACATCTAGGCTTAAGTGCAAAGTGCCGTAGGAGGTACAAAGAAGTTTCAGGACTTAAAGTCTAGCAAACCTGGAGCATGCATTTCCTAGTCATGCTTCTGTTTACATGCTGTTTGTCTCATTACAGTTCTACAATCTGCTAGTTGTTGTGGAGGAACTCAGGCCCTTCACCAAAAAAGAGCTTGTAGGATATGCAAGCAATAAAAGGAGAGGACAAATAGGCTGTTGTTCATCAGAAAAAAAAAAAAAATTTGCATTCTAGGGCCATGATTATGTAGATCTTTCTCTCCAAGACTGTACTGGCTTATGCAACATCATAGAATCATAGAAGAGTTAGGGTTGGAAAAGACCTTAAGATCATCCAGTTCCAACCCCCCTGCCATGGGCAGGGACACCTCACACTAAACCATGCCAC
>JAOEHY010012119.1:0-14758 GCA_025447955.1 Psilopsiagon aurifrons
AAGGTGCTTGGTGACAGCCAGCATGGTTTCACTAAGGGGAAATCCTGCCTGACCAATCTGGTGGCCTTCTATGATGGAGCTACGGTACTGATGGACAAGGGTAGAGCAGTTGATGTCATCTACCTGGACTTGTGCAAAGCATTTGACAGTGTCCCACAAGGCATCCTTGTCTGTAAGTTGAAGAGATATCAATTTGATAGGTGGACCACTCGGTGGATAAAGAACTGTCTGGATGGCCACGTGCAAAGAGTTGTGCTCAATGGCTCAATGTCAGGCTGAAGACCAGTAACGAGTGGTGTTCCTCAGGGATTGGTGTTGGGATCTGTCTTGTTCAACATCTTTGTCAGTGACATGGACAGTGGGATTGAGTGTGCCCTCAGCAAGTTTGCCAATGTCACTAAGCTGGGTGGTTTGGTCGATACGGTGGAGGGAGGGGATGCCAAGCAGAGGGACCTTGACACGCTTGTGAGGTGGGCTGATGCCAGCCTGGTGAAGTTTAACCATGACAAATGCAAGGTCCTACACCTGGGTCGGAAAAATCCCAGGCACAGCTACAGACTGAGCAGGGAAGGGATTCAGAGCAGCCCTGCGAAGAAGGACTTGGGGGTGTTGGTTGAAGGAAAAATGAACATAAGCTGGCAGTGTGTGCTTGAAACCCAGAAAGCCAACCATATCCTGGGCTACATCAAAAGGAGTGTGACCAGCAGGTCGAGGGAGGTGATCCTGCCCCTCTACTTTGCTCTCGTGAGACCTCACTTGGAGTTTTGTGTGCAGTTCTGGCATCCTCAACATAAAAAGGACATGGAACTGTGTGACGTGTCACTGCCCATGGCAGGGGAGTTGAAAGTAGATGATCTTAAGGTCCTTTCTAACCCTAACTATTCCTTGATTCTACAATTCTATGGTAGTACACAGAATAGTATTTCCTTGTTTTGAAGTATTTTGATGATTTCCATTGACTATTTCTAAGGGTTTTTTTTTTTTTTGTTACAAGAATATACAGAATATTCTTTGCTCTCTTTCTTCATACTTCTTGTGGTTTTATAAGTCTTTGTATCTTCTATAGGTATGTGATTGCTAAGAGAAAGGCTAGTGAAAATGCAGGCACACTTTGGAAGGGAATAGGATAGCTGGTTTCCTGCTACTTGAGAAGGCTGAAGTATTCAACTTGTTTGTCTCAGTCTTCACTGACAAGAGCTCCAGCCACTCCGCGAAAGTCACAAATAGCAAAGGTGGGGACTGGGAGAATTAAGAACTACCTGCTGTAGGAGAAGATCAGGTACAACATCATCTAAGGAACCTGAAGGTACACAAGTCCATGACAAGATGCATCCACAGGTCCTGAGCGAGCTGGCAGATGAAATGGCCAAGGTATTGTCCATCATATTTGAGAAGTTGTGGCAGTCTAGTGAAATTCCCACTGCCTGCAAAAGGGAAATACAACCCCCATTTTTCAAAAGGGAAAAAAGGAAGACTGAGAGACCTACAGGCTGGTCAGGCTCAGCTGAGCAAGATCATGGAGCAGATCCCCCTATAAACTGTGCTAGTGCACATGAAACCCAACTTTTTGATGGGTGACAGACAGCATGTGACTTCATTGAGGGCAAATCATGCCTGACAAATCTGTTGGCCTTCTATGAGGGGTTACAGCAATTGGTTTGTAAGGGGAGAGTAACTGACATCATCTGTCTGGACTTGTGTAAAGCATTTGATCCTGTCCCACATGACATCCTTGTCCCTGAAGAGTCATGGATTTGACAGATGAACCACTTGGCAAATAAAGAATTGGCTGGATAGTTGCACTCAAAAAGTTGCAGTCAGCACAGCTCGGCAGTGCAAAACAGCTCAACATGCGATTGGAGACCAGTGACAAATGTTCCTCAGGGCACTCTTCATCATCTTTATCAGCAACATGGACAGTGGGATTGAGTGTGCCCTCAGCAAGTTTACTGTTGACACCAAACTGTGTGGTGCACTTGATACGCTGGAGGGAAGGGATACCATCGAGAGGGACCTTGAAAAGCTTGAGAGGTGGGACAGTGCGAACCTTATGAAGTTAAACAAGTCCTATTGCAAGGTCCTGACTCTGGGCTGCAACCAAGCATAAGTGCAGGCTGGGCAGAGAATGGATTTAGAGCAACCATGTCTGGAAAGGCTTGGGATGTGTGTTGACACAAAGCTCAACATGAGCCGGCAGTGTGTACTTGGAGCTCAGAAAGTCAACTGTATCCTCGGCTTCATCAAAAGAAGCATGAACAGCAGATTGAGGGACATGATTCTTTGCTCCCTACTCTACTCTCATGAGCCTCCATCTGGAGTACTGTGTTCAGCTCTGGAGCCCGCAGCATAAGAAAGGCAGGGACATGCCTAAGCATCTCTGGAGGAAAGCCATCTGGGCAGGGGCCTGGAGTACCTCTCCTATGAAGACAGGATGAGAGAGTTGGGGTTGTTCAGTCTGGAGAAGAGAATCATAGAATCATAGGATAGTTAGGGTTGAAAAGGACCTTAAGATCATCTAGTTCCAACTCCCCTGCCATGGGCAGGGACACGTCACACAAAACCATATAACACAAGGCTCTGTCCAACCTGGCCTTGAACACCATCAGTGATGGAGCATTCACAACTTTCTTGGGCAACCCATTCCAGTGCCTCACCACCCTTACAGTAAAGAATTTCTTCTTCGTATCCAATCTAAAATTCCCCTGTTTAAGTTTGAACCCGTTACTCCTTGTCCTACCACTACAGTCCCTAATGAAGGGTCTCTCCCCAGCATTCCTGTAGGCCCCCTTCAGCTAATGGACGGCTGCTACAAGGTCTCCATGCAGCCTCCTCTTCTCCAGGCTGAGCAGCCCCAACTTTCTCAGCTTGTCTTCAGACAGGAGGCACTGCAGTCCCCTGATCATCCTCGTGGCCCTCCTCTGGGCTTGTTCCAGCAGTTGCATGTCCTTTTCATGTTGAGAACACCAGAACTGCGCACAGTACTCCAAGTGAGGTCTCAGGAGAGCAGAGTAGAGGGGTAGGATCACCTCCCTCAAGCTGCTGTCCTATCTGTCTATAGAGCACTTCATCCACCGAAACCTCTTGATCAGGCGGTCTGTAACTGATCCCCACAATAATGTCTCCCATCGCTGTTCTCCCTTTAACCCTGACCCACAAAGTCTCTGGCCACAGCTCACCTGTCCCCAGACACTGGCACATGTTGCCCAGAGAAGTTGTGGATGCTCCATCCCTGCAAGTGTTCCAAGGCTGGATGGGGCTTTGAGCAACCTGATCTGGTGGAAGGTGTCCCTGCCTGTGGCAGGGGTTTGGAACTAGATGAGCTTTCCTAGGCCCTTTCAACCCAGACCATTCTATGATTCTTCTGAATTGGATCATTTCCAGATGGATTTTGAATTTCTGTCTGGCTTTCTGGAAGATGTTCTTTACCTTATTTACCTTTCATTTGCTTTTTGTAAGATTAGATATACTTTTATAAAGGAAAGTGGTAGGACCAAAACATGGATGTGGACAAATGAGTTCTGTAAGTATTACCATATCAATGGATGGAGTCTGTTTAGTTCAACATTCTGCTCTAAAGGGAATGAGAAAAAAAAAAAGACTTTAGTAATTCATATGTATCCAGACATCAACTAATTCTGATCTTGACTGTTGCCTCTGCTAATGTGTCCAATATGACTTCTGGCTTTGAGGTCTGTTTTTGCTGAAATTTCTGTGGTAGCTTTTATGATAGTCATTGCTTTGTTTTTCTGCATTCCCATGTCAAAGAAAAAGAAAAGGTTACATGCTATCATTAGTAATTCAGATTGTTCAGTTCTGTGTTGTACTAGTGTAGGTCGATGAATACTGCCTGGCCCTGGTAACTGGTACTATAACCTCTTTAGCAATTCAGTTTTAGACAGAGCCTCTGTTGTAGCCCCTTATGCCCCAAAGGGTTCCAATACTGTCATCTGTTGCGGTGAGGGAAACTAGGACACACTCAATATGAGTGATCAGCAAGCTTCAAGCTTTATTAGACAACATCTTACAATTTATAGGATTGTTAATTAGCTAATACATATTGCAAAACCTAAGCTCATTATTGGCTATGTTTAAAAAGGTCAACCCCGCTTCAACTTCCCCAATCTATGATTACATTGTTTCTTCTTAGGTTATGCTAACTAATACATGATTGGTTGGCTATATATATATTGATTGATCTATTAAGCGACTACTAATTGCTACTATTAATTGATACATGAAGCGGCTACTGATTGATACATTACTATTGACACAAACTACACTTGTGTTAAAACAAAGACTATGCTTATGTTACCCCCCTTTACTTGTTAGATCTTGCAACTGTATCATACTAAGCAGTACCTAATTGGCTAGCTCTGCGTATTAATTGATACATCATTGATTACAATACAAAGACCATACTTATACTAGGACAAAGTCTATACTTGTATTATCCTGCTTGCTTGCTAGAATCGCAGCTGCATTTCGAAGCTACAGTTATTGGTTCCTTCCTGACATCTTTCTCAGCTGCCTTCTGTATCAACTTGCCCAGACCTTCTGCACGTATGCATCCCTTCACAACTTACAATTAACTATTGTTCCTGCTACATACTGGACAAAATGCGGCAGCACAGCATCCTTGCTGACTCAGCCATTCCAACATATCTGTGTCCGGTGCCTGCCTAACTCCTGCTCAGCCAGCAACATTATGTCAATATGCCCTTTATTGATTAACCATTCCTCCACAGTCATCTCCTCAACTTCCAGAAAAAATGTCACTAAAGAGGTCCCATTTCTGTGCAAAGATTCTGATTGCTAGAGTTGTATTAAGGTTGAATTGATTTTGATCCTTGATGTTTTGGAAAGAAAAAAATAGCATTAAAAGATTTGATTCCTCCCCTTAGTTAATATAAATTGTTCTGAATATGTCTGGGTTTTTTTTATTTTATTCTTTCCCTTGACTTGCATTTTTGTGGATTTTGCATTCAATCTTACAATTTTATTTCTGTTTTCTTTGCTTAAGTACAATTTTTGCTTTCTTTTTTATTTTTAAATTGCCTTCTTTGCTTTGCTGTTTAGTCAAGCTGACATCCATAGTGATAGTTGTTCTCTAGATCAGAGAGAACCTGACTGTGTACCTATCACACTGTCCATGCACAGAGCTGCCCTTCCTATCGTGAGTGGTGATAGCTAATTTAAAAAAAAAAAAAGGTTATGAATCTTAGTTCCAAATCATTCCTATAAATCATGTATCGAATAATACTACTGATTAATTCAGCATTTATGTCTATATCCATTTTATTTTCCATTGTGAATTTGAACACATACTTAAATTCAATGTCGTCTTCCATTTATATTTGAAGCCAGCACAAAGTCTGATTTGGGAAGAGGAGAGGGGACTAAGACACAGAGAGATATATAAGGAAGTTCGTAAAAGAGGTAGGGGAAAAATGGCAGAGTTCAGAATAAAGAAGTGGAAAGGGAGATCAGATGAGCAGAAGTGAAAAGAAAGGGAAAATATGAAAGTAAAAAGACAGCGGACATACTATATTGTAGAACAAAAATGACATCAAGAAATTATATATTGAACAATAATGTAGAAGAATCTGGAATATGTCCAGTTAAGTACTAAAGGTATAAGTATACAAAATTTTAAGCGCTAATAGATATAAGCACATAAAACTTGAAGTCATGCAACACTTAATGACTCAGATATAAATCAGTTGTCTGCCACCTCGCAAGCTTAATGGGACTGGATGGTGGGAGGTGCAACTTTGTTCTCCCTGTGTTTTGTAGAGCTGTTCTGATGTTTACAGCCCCAAAGCTATACAGCTAGCTTTACCTCTTTGTGTTTTGCATATTTCCTAAATTATTAGGTGCAGGGATGCACTATTGCAAGAATTAGTATTGAGTTTTTATTTACTTTGAAATTTAGTAGGAGAAGCATGCAACTAGGTTTTTTTGCATTATTAATGTATTTTAGGGAAAAAAATGAAGTTTTTATTATACTTAGTTTATTTCTGTGAAGTGCTGAATGTGTTTTGATGATGCCATCAAAGGCTGAACCCTTGTGAGAAACTTAATCAAACAATCTTCAGGTACAGCTTTCAGTTTTTGGTGAACACGATATTTTTAGAAGTCGCTTATCACTGATAGAGATTAAATGTTGTTAAATGTATTAGTATATGCTGCTTCTAGGATAAGCAAACTTCAGAACAAGCAAGATATTTTTAAGAAATAAAAATGTAGTTCTATATGGAAAAGCTTCTTGAGTGAAGTTCTTATCTGACTACTAGTAAATTCAATTTTTCATATATCCATCATAGAATTATAGAATGGTTTGTGTTGAAGGAACCTTAAAGATCATCTAAGTTTGACTCCCCTGCCATGGGCAGGGACACCTTCTACTACACAAGGTTTCTCAAAGCCCCATCCAACCTGGTCTTTAATACTTCTAGGGGTGGGTCATCCACAACTTCCCTAGGCAACCTGTTCCAGTGCTGCACAGCCCTTGTAACTGGGCCATATGCATTAGTTGCAACTTCTACACTTAGAAATCTTTAAAGAGCTTTATGAAAATGGAGACTTCTTCCAATTATTCAAACACAAACAATGAAAAAAATTCCATATGCATTTCATAAATACTGGGCTGCATGTGATACATACATGTGATACATAGGTCTCTAATCGTGTATTCACTGAATGTTCTGGTATAGGGAAAAGCATATGAAAAGTACTCCAAAGTAACTGTTGTAAAGTAGAACAGGAGGATAATAATTTGGCAGGTTATGGGCTTATCCTTTACATTCTTGATTGTTGTTCACCACAGAGATATGATTCTGCTATAAGAGAAAGTATAATTGCTATGATTTTGATTGACATCTTGGATACTATTGTAAGATGCAGAATAGATAATAATGGTGACTATGACCTTGGAAAAAATTAAATAGAACTAAGGTTACAATTAAGTACTGAGACTTTGAGAATAGTAGAATATTTAACTACATACAGCTCAGGTTGTAAATTTTATTTTAAAAGTTTGAAGTTTCTGCAGTAAAGTGAAAATACCCTTGTGAATGTTGCTTCCTTCCCTTTATACTGCTAAACAACCATGGCAAGGCTAACTTCTATCACTAGTGCAGTTTTGCATGTAAAATATCCCAGACCACAAAGAAAGTTGTTCTTGAATTTTCCCTGGTAGAGAAATACTTCTGGATCCACTTTGGTACACCTGGAAACCTCATTTCCTTCTTGTAATATTCTGTAATATTTTCTGAGGGAGTCCGTAGACATTGTCTGGTTTGCTTGAACTTTGATTTAATGGCATAGAGTTTAAGGACTGTGCAGTGAACAGTTGCATTGCTGGCAGTAAGAATTGAGTTTACAGCTATGAATCAATTCTCATGAAAAAGGGAGCTTTATGTAAGGCATTTGGAGTATTAAGTGGAAGGAATATCATGAAATAAAATTAGTATGCTTATGCAAATAGCCTGGCTATGACTTCATAATTTGTAATGATATGCAGTTAGGCAGTGTTTATACTTGTTAATGATTTCCTTTATGAGTGATAATTGATCTTGCTCATTATCATATTAAATCCTTGATCATATGTCATTAGTTGGGAATGTAATAAATGGTTTGTTTGATTTTTAGTGTAATGAACTAATTAGACTAATTAAAATCAATATGTGTGCCAATATTAGACTTTGAATCCAAATGGTGCGGCTGTCTGCTGGCTGAAAATCAGCAACTCAGTAAAAAAGTGGCCTAATGCTGATTTATGAGCACTTGATGAACGTGAGGTAGAATAAATTGCCTGTAGTGGTAGAAACAGCATTAGTGAAGTACAAGATACTAAGTGCATTGTAAGGTCAGCAGTAAGGGCATACTTACATGTGTAGTTTTGTGGCACCTTTAAACCTTCCTAGTTGATTAGATCATTCTTCAGAAATTATTAAGTTTAAATATTGCAAAATATCTGTCTTTATAAATACAACATTCTATGTATGTTTTTGGATGTACATACAATTTATTGCTCTCTGTGTGCTTATGTGTTTATGCATGCTAGTACATTTGTGAATATTGCATTTTGTACAGCACTTTTATTTTTATAGTAATCTGTGAATATACCAAATAGGTCACACTTTCAAATTTAGTAATGTACTGTTATTACAATGTGTTATTCAACAAAAAATATCCATTCACTGTTATGAGGAATTGTGTTTATAAATCCTAAGGGAGACAGAAATACGTCCTGTAATGCTGTAATGACCTTTTGGAGAAGAAGGAACTGGCTCCTGGGAGGGGAAGGGGAATATTATTTTGGAGTTTGGGATCTTGTCTGTATAAAAAACAATTAAAAAAAAAGTGGAAATCCTTCTGGCTCCAGGAAGAGATTGGAAAAAATATGAGGTGATGAGAAATGTGCCACATTCTTATTTTCAACAAAAATACGGCTCAGAGAAAATTTTATTAATGCAAAATTTTGAAAATTTTGAATGTAAATTAATTTTTTTTTTTGACTGTCCAAATTTTTAGGTCTGCCTAGATACCTCATAGGTTCTTTGTGAGCACATGACATTTTCAAAGTAGAGTATGTCTTCTTTACCAGTCTTGACTATTTATTTTGGAGTAATTTTGTGACTAAGAAAGGCTCAAAGGCTGTTTGCTTTTTTTTTTTTTTCTTCATTATATTTTGGTGGGACATACACATTCGGAATCCCACCTCTCCCACTACGCACTTACATATTTACATGCATAGTGCGGTATTGAAGAGAACACAGAATGGCAGAGGAGAAATTGGTTCTTTGCTTCTCACACTTTGAGGATGTCAGTTTACATCACACACTTGTTAATGACCCAATCAGCAAACAGAATAAATGTTATACACCTAATTTCTACCTAAACAGCATTAGTGCTAAGTAAAAAAAAATAATAAAAAATTGTTAATGTAAATAAGTAAATATGAGGAAACAGAGCTTGGAATCTTGTGGCTCCCAGGCCTAAATTTAGTCTGTGAGATCATGTGGCTTTTGAGGAAGTGCCTCGTACACTTAAGTCACTGAAAATATGGGTGTTCAGGCGCTCTAAATTTTAGGCTATGTAGGAATAATCCCTTAATCATCTGACCTAATTTTGATGATGAATATTTTAAAATAGTGGTGACTTATTAATAAGGATTTCAGAAAGGCATGATTTGAAATAGGTGTCAACTCTAATTTAAGCAAGTACTTGAAGAAAATCTACAGCATTAATGTAGACTTAAATTGATAGTACCTATTGAAATTTCATTTTTTCCTTGATCTTACAGGCAGAAGAACTTGTGTTCAGAATATGTACTCGTACTGTGCAGAGAGAATAAAATCTGTTAAAATGATTTACCTTTTAAATGGTTGCTTTTTAGTGTCTTATTTGAGACACTTAAATCTTGGTAGTAATTCTTCAGGTGTTTTTCACTAAATAGATGATTACTAATTATCAGATACAGTAAAATAGTGATTATTAATAAGAAATGGGTAACTGATCATCATTGCCCATAGTATTTAAAATTTTAACCTTTGGATGAGATCTGTGCAGAAGCTTGAAGATTATGTGTATAATCTAAATATGGAAGTGTATGTATTGATCAAACTTAATTATGGTAAGAACTACGTATAGTTCTCAGATACTGTGAATGTACATTGCAATAACAGACTATACTTAGGGGAGTATATACAGCTTGAATCCCAGAGCAAATACTTTGTTTGTGCTTGAAGCAGTATACCCTGAGAACATAAGTGAGATCTTTTATGTCTTAGATGCATTCAGTATGCATATTATCAGCCGTCTGATCCAAAGCACATAACCAATGTCCTTGATTCTTATAAATGTACTGAATGCCCTGAGGAGCTATGTGGGTTTGAAACATCTGACAGTTGTTTGTGAGGTGGCACGAGTTCAAGTACCTTTCTTAGAGGCAAGGGCAGGAGGAGACACTTCTGCTAGGGTTTTCAAATCAATTTTTCATCCTTCATTTACCAAAGTTGAGAAAGCAACTTGTTTAAAATGGGGTGTCTCTCCATTAGTATGTTAAGTGCTCTGCCAAGTCTTTCTTGTATGAGAGAAACAGAGAATAAAAGGAAATCTTATATACAGTTTAGTTGAATCTTGCCCCAACAGAAGGCAACCGAAATTTAACCCTTGACTTCAGTTTTACTAGACTGGTTGTTAGCCAGATGCATGTATGCTACTGTGTCATAACTCTTGGTACTGCAAAGTTTAGTGTCTAATTTTGAACTTTGAATTTTCCTGAAAGAAATTTTGTAGAAAAGATGTTATTATGTTTGGTGTTGTTTTCTTTGTAATTAGTCTTTTTCTTTTTTTTTTTTTTTTTTTTAAGTCATAAAAAGAAGAAAAGTTTCTGAGATTTTTTTTAATCAGTCTTTAATTCATTCTTCTTCCTTCTATTTCTATTTCTGAAATCATAGTTCACTGACAAATCTTGAAACTTCTGCAAGGATGTTTATCTTGCTATAATGATGTCAGCTTTCTTTTTTATTTCATATACATGGTATATTTTTCCTTGCACAATACATTCCTTACTGCAGAAACAAGGGATTTCACTACAAAGATAAAATGGTTGGGAAAAATGGGTAAGAGCTGTATCAAAATGAGTCAGTGCTGCTCCTGCCTTGATGGGGGCAGCTAGCTGAAAAATTACTGATCAAAGGGAAAAAGCAGGAGAGCTTATTGGTCCCAACTCCTCTGGGAAACGTCTTATTTGGCTCTTGCACACATACAAATCAGCAGTAACTGAATTAGCTTCCATTAGTTGGGACATACCATTACACACCAGTAAGATAAAGGAAACCCGCATGCTTGAAGGAGCAGCTGCAAAGTTGTTTCTTGTTTCCTTTTTCCTTTGAAGGGTGGAGAGCCAATGTATTCAGTCACATTTTCAAGCTTCATAGAGTTGAGGAAACCAAAGATATCAGGTACAAAGGTTTCTTACTGCTTCGTCTCAAGTCAGAGAAAGTATTGACTGTGAAGCATCTTAACAAGTGAGTTTCTGTGACACCAAATACCTGTCAACCAGACCTAAGGGCTCTTGTGCCAGGCAAAGCATGACTGCAGGCCTGGTAATTGCTGGTAGACCCTGTATTTTAGGAAGGGCTTTTTGATACAATGACTAGGTCTTTGCCCAGCTTACCTCATAAATTGGCCTGAAAAAAGAGAAGTGGATCCAGCAGACTTGTATCCAGTTGCATCCTTTGGGAAGTCTGAGGTGCTTTGGGCTAATATCTATCCTCAGTTTAAATGTTACTATTTAAATTTAAATTTAAATGTTAATGTTACTGTTGAAGACAACTGTGTCTGTAGTGTCTTGTGAATTACTTTGGGGTGGTTTATCCCTGACAGTTATTAATTTTTTGTAAAGCTGAAGCTCCCATATCTGGCAAGATTCTGGTGGAAGTATTCATATCAGGGACTGCCTACTGCAACATGTAGTGCCTGAAATCCTCTGAAATTTTGGCATATATAGATTTTCATCAGCCCAGAAAATGGCTAAGTAGTGTCTAGAAAACTGATTTTGCTGCAGTTAGCAAAGTGAAATCTAGTAATTAGTTTTTTTTTTTTTTTCAACTAAATACTATAGTTATAGTATGTTTTCCACTGAATATTTCTAGTAAAAAAATTCTTTTTAGTGCACATGACATTTATATAAAACTTCTGACTTCAGTAGTGCAACGAGCTATTAGTAACATTTATTTCTTAAGATAACTCCCTCCTAAAGTTAGTATATTAACTGCTTACATGTAGAAAAGAGCAAAAATCTAAATCAGAAAGAAATTGATATTAAAAGATGCAATCAATTACTTTACTAACACTATATAAACTAAGACTATATATGAATTCGAACAAATCTAAATGAAAGCTTAAATTAACACTAAAGGCCTATGCTAAAGACAAAATTTCACAAATGTTACCATATACCTATCTTATGGATAGATGAGACAGAGTCAGAAATATTATATTTGAGAATGAATGTGTAGAAGAATATATGGCATATGTTTTCATTGATAAAAATGATATAAATGGATGCATCTCAGTAGATTTAACTGCTTTTTAGTATTTATAAATTTTGAAGCTATTTGAAATTAATTCTAACTTTATGTATCTTCGAAGAACTTTCCCCAAATTTATAGGGAATCAGAAGTTATTTGTGCAGGCTTTCTAATTTGTGGACCCCTTTTAACTTATATTAGTATAATCCTATCAATAAATTTTAAACAAAATATAATTCTGTTTGTAATAGTATGTGATACTTTCTTTTGCATTCAGCTCCCATGATAATCTTTTTAATTTAAGAAGATAATCTTATTGCTGAATAGTTAGTTTGAATAAGACAGCACATAACAAAAAAAAAGTACAATCTATACTTAATATTTCATAAAAAGTATTGGATTTGTAGTTTGACTGCCAAATGTTACATGATAAGATCTTTTAAAAGAATATTGGAAACCACTCATTTCCATCTGTATGCAGCTATGAAGATCATGAAAATTTTTCACAGTACAAAATTGTTTCTTCCTTCCCATTACATTTATCAGATTTTTAAAAAAATGATGGCCAAAGCATATTTTCTAAAATCAAAGAACGATTTAAGTAACCAAAGCAACCAATCCTAATTCACACCAGAAAGTGTTCTGGGATCTTTCTTTCACATATTTAACGTTAAATTGGTCATTCAAAGTATTGGGTGCCTAGAGACAGAGAGAATGCAGATACCTTCTGACTTCTGGGACTTATATCTCAGTTCCTTCATATCATACAATGGTAAAGAAATTCAATCAAATCGACATAGGAAAAATAAAGTGTGAAAATTGCTCATGCTACTACAAATTTCTTTAAGGCTTTGAAATCCTATATGTTGGTTTTTGTTAGGTTTCTTTTTTTTTTGTTGTTGTTTTTTTGGTTGGTGTTTTTTTTTTTGGCGGTTGAGCAGGATTCGCAGGGAAAGCAGTTTTACACTTATTCATGTTTGGTATTGTTTTTAATTTGCATCTTGCTGCTTGATGATTCCACTTGATGAGTACAGTATGACAAGAGGTAATAGATACAATAACAGTAAAACAGTGATCATTACTGCTGGGACTAGAAACACCCATCATTGCTCTTTTTTTTTTTTTTCTAGCTTTCCTCAGCTGGAAAGTTTTGACATCTGCTGGTTTGGGACATAGCTGAACAGCTGTCAGCAGTGTGGTAGCTGCTTTCAGCAGCAGTTGGCGGGATGGCAGGGTGCCAGCTTGTACCATCTGTGCGCCTGACATTTCATTCTAATTAACAGTAGGGTTAATTGTTCTGGCAGGCTCAAATGTAGTGTCTAACATTACCCGAGGGAAACATGTACAAGAGCAGGAGTGGCAGGGAGCTGGGGACAGCGTTGCTAACAAACCTATTGAGGGAGAATGGTTAACAACCACTGACGATTTTACTAGCTGGCCATATGCAATAAGGCTGAGGTATTTTTTTATTCTGATGAATTATGCCAAGCCTGTAATGATGTAGAAGAAATCAAGCTTTGAAAGGCTGAGACTGCTGCCTTGGGGCAATTGAGAAGGAACAATTTGCATGTTATTACTGCATATTCATACCTAATTGTGTTAGGCTTTGCTAATAGAGCAGAATGACAGTATGAAAAATCTAGCAACTGCTTTATAGCCAACAAAGCTAGTGTTTTTTCTCTACACTATGAGTGCTGAATGATCATTTAGACATTTAGTTGTTCAATATGACAAGTCTACCATTTGTTAGCTTGACATATAGCAATTTATAAAGGAGTATCTAATTTTACTTTTAGTTTATTCCCATTTTATACAGCATTCATGGTAGCAATTTGAATGGGGATATTCATAGCTATTGTGAATAGTTGTGATTTAAATAAAACTATTTTTATGAAGTATTTCTATTGTTTTATGATGTATTAATTTTAATATTTAAATATGTTTTTCAGATGTTAATATAACATAAACGAGGAGTTGATGAGAAATCTCTATTACGATCATGTTGCTACATACTGATTTATCTAATGTTTTTATGCTCCCAGTAAGACCCCTATTTCAAGAGTGCTGGGGTTGCAGGTTGGTTTAAGAAATTAAGTAATACTATATTGGGTTTCCAGGTCTGTAGTTTCTAAATCAAAAAATAGTGATATACTCAATTAAGGCTCACATCTCCAGCATGCAGATGTGAATACCTCAAAACATTAAACAGAATGCATTTTGTGAAATATATTAATGTAACAGTACAAAAATAGGCCTGCCTTTTCAGGAAAATTGTACCTCAATTTCACTGTAAGTTATTAAACATAGAATCATAGAATAATTAGGGTTGAAAAGGACCTTAAAACCATCTATGTCCAACCCCCCTGCCATGGGCAGGGACAGCTCACACTAGACCATGTCACCCAATGGCCTACTCTTCCAAATTGATGGAATCTCATTTCTTATTACCTTCTCTCATACTGTTCAATGGACATGACTAATACTCTAGAAAACATTGCCATAGATCATGTGTCTGTCAGGAATCGCTGTTGGGACTGGTCTTGTTCAACATCTTTGCCAGTGACATGGACAGTGGGAATGAGTGTGCCCTCAGTAAGTTTGCCAATGACGCCAAGCTGGGTGGTTCAGTTGATATGCTGGAGGGAAGGAATGCCATTCCGAGTGACCTTGACATGCTTGTGAGGTGGGCTGATGCCAGCCTGGTGAAGTTTAACCAT
>JAOEHY010012121.1:0-26663 GCA_025447955.1 Psilopsiagon aurifrons
CTTAAACAGGGGAAGTTTAGATTGGATATGAGGAAGAAATTCTTTACTGCAAGGGTGGTGAGGCACTGGAATGGGTTTTCCCAGGGCAGTTGTGAATGTTCCATCACTGGCAATGTTCAAGGCCAGGTTGGACATAGCCTTGGGTGGCATGGTTTAGTGTGGAATGTCCCTGTCCATGGCAGGGGGTTGGAACTAGATGATCTTAAGGTCCTTTCCAACCCTAACTATTCTATGGTTCTATGATTCTGTGATTCTCAAATTCTTTTGAACAAAGTTGGATTCATTATTGAAGTGATTTATCAGTATTGTCTTAGTTCACTCTTGCCATCAAATTGGTGGGCCAGATTTGAATTGGGAGTTGCATCTTTCCTCATGTCCAGGTCTGACTGGAGAAAAACCCCAGTGGCGGGCCCTGTTTCAGCTCATGATCCCAAGAATGAAATTAAAACACAAACAAGGTCAAGTACTGCAATCAGACATTTTATTACAAATTGCAAAGAGTAAGTTATTATAAAAGAGAGGAATTCTTGTAATAAAGGGGATAGAAATATGACAGATTGGAAAAAAGGTAGAATATGAAGCAAGAATTCAAGGTGCAGAGATTGAGAGAGAGAGAATGAGAGAGAAATTCACTACCATGGATCCAGCAGTGTTCTGGGAATCCGTTGTCATGGTCATTGGTGGTGGGATTTCTTCAGGGTTCACAGTCAGTATCTGAGCAGAGTGTCCCCCAAGAGTCCATCAGAGGTGGATGTCCTCATGGAGGCATCCCTATGGAGTCTTCTTGAAAGTGGGAGTGAAGACTCACAGACCACTTGGAGAGTGTCTCATGGAGTTGCCCTCATGGCTATGTCTCATGGAGGGTGTCCCTCAGGGTCTGTAGTATTCATCGGCCAAGAGTGTCATTACAAAGGTGTCTTTCTGGAGTCATCTTAGTGGCAATGGCTCCCTGGTGATGTGCCTTGGTGTACCTTTTCCCGCTTGTATAATGAATTGGGAGAGTACCTCTGTTCTTCATGTCACATATTCCATGTTCCTGGTGGACCAGTTTCTCTGGTCTTGCAGCCAGCTCTTCAACTGCACGTGTCTACATGCACGTGTCTACATGCACATGTCTTCAGGAATTCTTGGGAAAATGAGTAGCAATTCCTCATGCCAATCCTCAAGGTAATGGATGGAAGAGTCAGGTCTTTCCCATTCATCCCTCAGGCCTGGGATCATGGAGTCACAGTTCAGCTCCTCACATGCTTTTCCCAGGGGATGGATATTGGAGTCCTAACCCTTCCCTCCCATCTCTGAGATAAAGCTTCTCAGACCAGTCTTTGAGACAGTGGAGAGTGGAGTCTGATTCCAGATCAGTCTCTCACATCTCAGTACTTATGGTGCCCTCTTTTTGCCATTCACATTTCCAACTGGAGAATCTGAAATCAAAGCCAGGACTGTTGATTTTTTAGGAAGGAGTCTTCCTTTTCTCTTCCTCTGAGCAAGAGAGCTCTCAACTGAGTGAGTTGTAGCTAAATTTGCAGACCCAGGGGATTTGATCCAGGGCTTTGAAGAACAATATTATTTCCATAAAGTAAGTGGAGCAATGATGCAAGCTTAGTGTGTGGAACAGTTCTGTGTCAGCACTAAAGCAGACATAGTAATTTGAAAATGAATAGTCTGATTAAACCAGTTTTGTCTATGTAGAAAAAATAATTAAATGCAAAGATAAGGGCAATTCTGGGCAAATATAATTCCAGGTGCCTGACATGCTACATCAAACTCTGCTGCAATATCTAGATGCTCCTGTGAGCTATTGTGAGACTGAAAGGTCTGTAGTAAAGAGCCCGAATACTCATATTTAGGCTAACACCAACTAACATTCAGAGAAGAGTAGTTTTCCAAGGAAATTGTCTAAGATCTTCATAGTGATAAGGCAAAATAAAAAAATAAAAACCATAAAAAACCCACTAACAAAAAACAAACCAAAAACCAGGAGATCAAATGCATGGGTTTTTTTTCATTTGTAAAGTTCTTAAAATGCTGTGTAAGACCCTTTTTGTAATTCACAGTTGCAGTTGCAGGCCAGTGGAAATATTTATACTCAATGAAAATCACAGTGTGTGTGTGTGTAATTTCTTTCCTATTTTTAAAGGTAACTGCCCAGAATACTTGAACATGATTTTATGGCTCTCCCTGTTGTCCTCAGGTGAATAATCATTCTGACCCCATACTGCTGAGTCTGCAACAAAACCCTTTTGGAATCAGGGAATGACAAGAACTACATTCTATTGGAGCTATCACAAGTTCTGAATGGCCTTGATAAACAGCACAAAGACTACCCTTTTGACATACAAGCGTTGTCCTTGTTATAAGGTCTTTGTACACAGTATCACCAAGCTCTGATTTTGATTGTGTGTTTCCAGATGTTAACTTTATAGAGATACTAATGAAGAATAACATTTGAAGAACTTCTGTAGGCATGGAATTTGCTTCTCTCAGTCAGTATGTCAGTAAATATTTTAGATTTTTAGGATATTTTGTTTAAAAACTTTCAAAAACTAGAAAGACAAATATTTAGATTAACAAAAACCAAGTCATATAGCTTTGGAATATTTACTTTTCCCAAGCAGTCTCTTGACTTCCAGCTTTTATAGTTTTGCTCTCGACGTGATCTTTTAGGTTTCAGCAACTATTGCATATTTATTATACAGTAGTGCCTGGGAGCCTCAATCACTCTCTCATATAGGAGTGAACCTCATACCTACAGTTGTGTGAGAACTACTGTAAAACATCCTAAAGATACTGTGCTCTGAAAAGACAAGGTAGGCAGGTAAAAAAAAAAAAAGACAAAATTTAAAAAAAAAGAAAAAAACCTAAACTATCCTTTCTCTGTGTACTGGGGAACTGGAGGACAGACTGATGAAGTGAATTGCTCAAGTTCAAATGAGAAGCTTGTGAGAGAATTTGGATTTTGTGAGTCCCAGACGAGCAGCTTAACCACAGGTCTGTGTTTTCTCTGACTATATGTACCATACAGACATGTCCAACCTGAGAATCTTGAATCTTTGTGGCTGTTCTGGTGCAATTCCTATGCCAGGGTTATACCATATGACTAATAGTGGGACTGTGCTGATTCAGGTCTTATGAAGATTCTGAAATGCTAGCTGTAGGATGAAGTGTGCTTATAGGAACAACTGGGTTGCCAGGTTGGCATTGTTTGGACTCCAGGGCAGATATTCTCTCAGGCTAGTGCCTTTTTGCAGAGCCTTTCTAACTTCCTGCCTGTAGACCATCTTAGTCCTTACTTGCCCAATCCAGAGTCCCTCAGACCTCTGTAGAATTGGTACATAAGTCACAGGGCTAGAAGTATGTACACACCTGCACTAAACTGGATTAAATATCCAGTTAAATATCTAATAATCAATTAAAGGAAAAACAACGTATTCATCATTGGATATATTCTCTTAAACACTCCAGGGAATTGCTGTATTTTCACCTCAGTTTCTTATTTCTTTGTAGGTCCATATGCTAGACATTTCCCAATAATTTCCTTTCACCATGCAATGCATTAGGCTCCTTGGTTATTGTTTCCTTGTACCTTTATTCCAACTTATGGGAAAGCTCTTTCCCTCTCTCTCCTTACTATAGCTTTTCTACACGACACTTTAACTACTGTACCATGCTAGTAAACATGAATGTTTAGCCATGAAGTCCTAGAGTCTGCAACTGTCAGTGTTCTTCTCATTCAGCAGCCACAACTTCAATTACTGCTGCCCATCTGGAAGGGAGCAGCAAAGACAGCTGAAGATGATAGCCTTGTCTGCAGTGATGGGCATATGCAAGGCTGCAGATTTGCCTGCTAGCATAACGTCTTGGCCTGTGCACCCACCAGTCTGCCCAAAGTGAGTCTGGACATTTGCACATGAGTATATGTTGATAAATTGTGATGGGAGATAGATGAGGATTATTGGTTTTCACTTTATTTTTTTTTCCCTTTCCCAACGAATTTCTGCTCTTATGGTTGCACTGCTGAGATTCTTCAACTGACCTTTTGATGACAAGAGTGAGAAGTTGCATGAAACAGCTATCTGCTCCAAGCTTCCTGTCCCTGAATGGACTATAATGGGGAACTTACTTATATCACAAGAGAGGAGTGTTCTAAGATCCCATCTGTACAGTTTAGACTGAGTCCTGGGTTAAAATTAGCTCTTAGAACAAGCCAAAAAATAGATAAAATGTATTTATTCATATTTTAGCTTAAATTGGCATGCCAAAACCAACTTTGTTGAATAATGCATAGCAAAAACTGTATTTCATTTGATGCTAGTACTGTTATCCTATCTCTGTGAAACTGATTTCTGGTTTCCAAAAACAAAACTAAACAAAAAAAACCCAACTCATAAAAGCCAATATTCTCACAGTTGGCCCAATGCAATACTTTCAGAGCAAGTAATCAATTAAAAAGTAGTGTCAAAGGCAGAATGCTGCCAAAACCTTTGTTACTTTTGAGTTTAGTAATAATTCAGGTTAGAACTAAAATAGCTTTAACTTGCTTAATTTACATGAATCCATTTTCTGGTGAATCTTTTCCTTGGGTTTTTTGGGGGGTAAGAGGGGGTGGGTGTTTGGTGGGTTTTGGTTGCATTTTTTTCCAAGTTTTGGTAATTAAGCTTTCTGGAGAGAAAACTCAGGCTCTTCAGTCTGAAAAATATTCTGACCCTATCAAAGTAAGTAGTGAATCGCACTGATTCTGTAGAATGGAGATTCTACTCGCAAATTTCTTCCAATCTCACTGGGGGGAATAGGTGTGGAATAGGGCGGAAAGGTAGATAAAGACAGATTTTGTGCTTTGTGGTTTACTGGGTTGAGTCTTTCAGACGTCACCTTAATAAAAAGAAAATGTTGTCTGTGGTGTCAAGGTGTTTTGCTTTTTTATTTGGAGGAATAACAGGAGAAGAGCAAAATATTTCTGAAAGCTATCTGAAAATGCTGAACAAGAGTGTGTGTGTGTGTGGGTGGGTGAGTGAGTGAGTGAGTGAGTGATGGTATGGTTTATCTTACAGACACACTTCAGGTCCATGTTTTAGAACATACCCAAATTTAAACCAGTTGATACCTTTAGCATTACTCCAGTGCTTGAGCAACTTGCTGCTTGTGAACTATAGTGGCCTGTGTACTACAGTTATTCCAGTGAAGCTGAGTTTTACACTCCTTTTTGAGCTCATAAAATCAGTTCCCATGAAATACTAAAAAGCAGAGCACATTTGAACACTGATATAAAAAAAATTACTTTTAAAGAATTTAAAGACATTTAAAATTCATGTCAGGCTTTATGAAATATATAAAACATACCAAAACAAACAGTAACCCTACCACCAAACCTGTTCTATTTGTTTTAAGCAAAGCATCTATTTTTGATATACACTATACTGTTGAGTGACCTAAGAGGTAAGGTTTCTTTCTAAGTTCTGCTATTTTCTGCTATTACAATATGAAGATATGTATGTTCAATATGCATTTGTTTTCAGATGTGAGGATATTTCCCCTTCAGAATTACAGGGGTAGCAAAGGCTGCTTTTGCCCCTCCATGGAGCCACTGTGTACTCTGCAGCCTGTGCGCTGCAGTGGGGAAGAGCAGTGCCACCCCACACTCACACACACTATCACAGTGCCCCCACATGACCCTGGTTTTAGTAGGGTGAAAAACTCTGCTACTTTCTGTAAATGCAGCTCACAGAGTAGAGAGGAATTTGGCCAGCCATGATTGTACAACAGATGCAAATACCTCTCATGTTTTCCTGTGACAAACTTGTTCGCTGCATTTTTGGACTGGATTCCACACAGACAGACTCATGTTGGCTTTTAAAAAGCCGTGAGACACAAAGTAACACATGATATTTCTCTTTTTCTTTTTTTGTTCTGACTGTCTGCACTGCTTTCCTCTAATGGCATTTCTGTTCGCAGTTCTTGTTGTAGAGGTTTTGAGGCAACTATCTCGTAATCTGATTCATGTCAAATAGTCGTCAGTCTAGACAAAAACCCTTTTATTCAGTTCATGTAGCTAGCTCCCAATATATCTTTCTTGTGCTCTATCAGCACATATGGTCGCATTTATTTTC
Organism: Psilopsiagon aurifrons; assembly: GCA_025447955.1. Taxonomy (NCBI): domain Eukaryota; kingdom Metazoa; phylum Chordata; class Aves; order Psittaciformes; family Psittacidae; genus Psilopsiagon; species Psilopsiagon aurifrons. The sequence goes on from JAOEHY010012121.1 coordinate 6,105, forward strand.
TCAGTCCTCATTTTGCAGATTTATCAACAGGTCCTCTCAAGAGACCAAAACCTCTTTCTCACTTTGTCTTTATTTTTTGTGTTCTCACCCATAAGAGTAATGTAAGGAGGAGTAAATGAGTGAGGCTGAGTTATTATACACATCTCTGTTTTAACCAACAAGGGAGCAGAATAACCTAAGTGAAAATAGGCTTAAAATGAAACGTCTTACTGAAAAGTGTGCGCTAGTGAAGTACAGCAAATGAGCCAGTGCTGTGGGGGAGTTAAGGCAAGAGAACTTGCCTTAAAAAAAAAAAAAGTTGTATGAGCTAAGGAAGGTAAAACCACAACCCCTAAAGCATGAAATTTTCTCAATTTCACTATTAGTTTTGCATTTTCTGTCATGTGTGGGGTCTTTTCCCAGACAGGGACCTTGAGCCTAGATGTTTGGTCAAGTCCTTCCCTTTAGTTGAAAGAAATGCATCCCCAGCAGTGAATATCTGTTAGAAGCCAAAATGAGAGAGATACTTTCCTGAATTCAAGAAGCAAGTGGAAAATCTACAGGAAAAATACCTGCAAAGAAAAGCCCCTGGAAATAAATGAGTTTCACTGTTACGTAGGCCTCCATAAATAAGGAAGGAAAAATGGTACCTGATGACAGAGGTAGAAGCTATAGTGTCAGTGTGGAGGTGGGCAGTTATTCTTCCCAGCTGCAGCCCATTACAATCACATTGTTCTCACTGAACACAGTAGAGAGCTGGGCCTGATGGTAGAGGCTGCAGGGTTGCATTCTTCAAAGGCTGAGATATTCATGCACACTAGTGCATGTCAGAGAGAAACCAAGGGTGTTGGAAATAGTTGACTGCTCTTCCTAAGAGGAATGATATATCTGCCAACCAGCCCCAGCAATCCACAGAAAGTGTGGTTTTCCAAGAGCCAGGCGTAAGACATTGCAAAATGGTTGCCAAGGGCCAACAACTCCTTTGATTGCACTTTGCATGAATGATTCCCATGAACTGAAACAGCTCTGAGAGAGGTGTTTGGGATGATCTGAAAGAGATGAGGGCACTCATCCCTGTCTTCCTAGCTGAAGATAAAAATCAGATCTGAATGGATATATCCTGAAGATGAACTATTGCTTAAATGACATTAAGAGGTTTTTCTGTGGTGTTATTGTGATGTCCTCGGCCATGGAATGATGTCTCAAATGGATACTGAGTGCAGATGAAGTTCATTTCGAAAATACTGTCTGTGTGGATAACTCTCATGAGAAAGTTTTGGATTTAGACTGATGCATGGTGCTGTAGCAGGGAAGACAGAAGTGCCAGCAGGGTTAACACTACCTAAACTGAACATGAGCTAGCTTGTGTCCAGGCAGCCAAGAAGGCCAGCAGCTTGTATTAGAAATAGCGCAGCCAGAAGGGCCAGGGCAGTGATCTTGTACTTGGTGCTGGTGAGGCCATACCTAGAATAGTGTGTTCAGTTCAGGGCCCCTCACTACAAGAAAGACATTGAGGTAATGGAGCAGGTCCAGAGAAGATCAACAAGGCTGGTGAAGGGTCAAAGCTAGTAAGGGAGAACAAATCTTTTGAGGAACAGCTGAGGTAACTGGGGTTGTTTAGTTTGGAGAAGAGAAGGCTTAGGAGGACCTTATTTCTCTCTACAACTACCTGAAAGGAGGTTGTAGTGAGGTGGGCATTGGTCTCCTCTCCCAAGTAACGAGTGATAGGACAAGAGGAAACAGCCTCAAGCTACACCAGGGGAGGGGTATTTAGATTGGATACTAGGAAAAAATTCTTCACTGAGAAGGTGATCAGGCATTGGAGCAGGCTTCCCAGGGAGGGGGTGGAATCACCATCGTGGAAGTGTTCAAAAAACATGTAGATAAGGCCCTCTGTGACATGATTTAGTGGTGGCCTTAGCAGTCCTGGGGTAATGGTTGGACTTGATCTTAAAGGTCTTTTCCAACCTAGTTAATTCTATGATTCTACAAGGTTGTTTAGCAAAGAAAATAAAGTTACATATATGTGGTCTAAGGGCAGGACAAGAGTTATCAGTTACTTCTTCAGCTAAATTTTCAATAGCTGAATCATATTTTTAGTCTGATAACCCAAAGATAGCAAACGTTTCTTCTTCTGTTTAAAAGCTACCTGCTGATCTACAGAAGAGTTTTCTAGGAGAAACAATCACATCAAACTCTATCTAGATAGCATGGTGTAACAGCTGAGTTTACAGTAAATTTAAGTAAGGCTTTAACTGAGTCTATTTCCTTTCAGAATAACCTTGAAGAAACTATTTATCTTCTCAGCTCTGTCATGTGCAAAATAATGATAATATTTACCTACCTTATAATTAGGGTTGGTAGTAATAAGTATTTATTCAGACTCTTCATTAAAACAATCTGTGCACAGGTCTTCTTGTATAATCACAGACTTGACATCAGAATATATAGACTACTTGTGCATATGTTTATTTGTGAGAAATTCACACAACTGTTAATAACAGCACCCTTTCTGACATCTGCACCTTTAAAAAAAATGGTAGTATGACACCCATATACACCTACATGTACACATACCTATATATGTGCTCTTAACTATAGATAAATAGTAAAGGCCTTCCAGTTATATACTAAACTGTGTGGCAAGAGTTAAAATAGACTGATGGCAATGTTAAAAACAAAGTAGATGTAATACTCTTATGTCAATCTATGCCTATAGATTGAAAGGATATATGAATTGTAATAACGATTAATTTTGGTGGACCAGTGAAAAAGTCTATTTCTGTCAAGCTCAGACGAAAATGACACATGATTTATATTAACAAGATGACTGAAGTGTTAAGATTTTTCAGAATACAAAGAGAGATCACATTATTATCAGTTTGCAGAAGAGGATCAGTATTTGCATAACTTAAATTGAAAAGCCCCAGACCCAATAGTCTTCAGGTGTCCTGGCACTCAGAACACGGGTTGGTTCCAGCAACCAAGCTGCAATTTTTTGATTATGTGTGTAGAAGTGCATAGTGAGAAAGCAGTTGTGTCTTTTCTTGTCCTTTTTTGAAATAATATTAACTTTGGTACTGTCAGGTTGCTTCACTTTGGGTTAAGATTCACTAAAATTAGCTGTGTTAAGTTTTGTTAATTATCTCTTTAGTTCTCTTCAACTTATTCTGTTTTGAATGAAAAAACATTGGTTATTTCATTAAAATGAGTAATCAGAGGTTGGTTGTGCCATTTAAATACACCATTGCTGATTCTGGTCATATTTCTATTACTATGCACCAATGAATCCTCTGAAACAGATGAAGTTATGCTGGTAACAGTGTAAATAAGATAAAAAATGGAGGTTATTTTGCTTGTTTTATAAGAATACAGAGCTCTGAGACCTTTAAAAGACACATTATTGTGTTTTTATTATTATTTGAGTGGACAAAGATGACTTTTATATACAAGTGCCTCTTCACCTTATAGCTATGATGCCAGTCATATAGCAGAACAAGTGGGAGGAGTGAAAACCAGTGAACAGTACTTTAAAAAAATATTAAAATTTCTTTATTATTCCTGGGTAACAAAAAAAAAATCAAAATACTTGACTAAACGTGGTATTCCCCACTTCCAGCTATTGTCTAAATGCAAAAACCCCCCAAAATTATTGCAATTTCCCCTTAGTGAGTTAGAATATCTACATCAGAAGACAAAATGCCTCAGAAATAAAATGTCTAAATGGTACTAACTGTAGTGGTTATAAGACATTAACAGAAAACCTAAATTTAGAATTGAACAGATTAACACACTGATTGATGTAAAAGGAGTGAGCTGTCCAGCTCCCAACCACATGTTTTTATTCTGGTACTTCTCATTGGCCATCTGTTCTTTGTTGTTTGTCCCAGTTCCACCATCTGTCTCAAAAATTACACTCAGCATGACGACCTCACCTGCAAAACTGCAAGGAGGCGATAGCTCTGTCAATCAAAGCCAGTAAACAACCACCACTTCCTTCCCAGTTCTTTTTGTCCCCAGTGCTGGAAGCAAGGAATGCAGACTAGTGCCCCAGATATTGGCTCCAATTCTGTTCCTCATTAAGCTCATCTACAGTTTTAACATGGAGGTATGAAGAAGAAAAAAAAGAAAGGAGAGAATGAGAAAACCAGCTGATGGAATTGGCTCAAGAGGCAACACTGCTTTAGAGAGGACCCCTGCAACTTGCAGAGAGAACAATGATTCCTGATCAGTCAGGGAGAAACCGCTTTTAGCTTCCTTTGTTAATTTTTTTTTGTGTTGACTTCAGAAGAAAATGCAGATGCCTATATTAGACAAATTTTAGATAACTCATGTTATATTACATTAATTCTACCTTCAAAATCTGTAAGAAAAATTAAATTTTCTTCCCTTAGGCTGTGGATTTGTACATGACAGAATACTAGATAGATACCCCACACTTAAATTTCTCCAGTCTTCCCTCATGTGCAACTAGTTTATCTTCTTTCAGCTAATTCATTCAACAAACACCTGGCACCTGCATGCAGGCCAAGGGACACCTTGATTATGTCAGGGCTTCAGGCAGCTGATGGGGGCCTGGCCCCAGGTGAAGATAACTGCAAGGGATGTGAAACTATTAGATGTGACATAGCTGGAATTGTTGGATGTGACCGATAGCAAAGCATGAACCCAACAAAGGTTATAGATAACATTGTGAAAGGGGGATGGATTTCGCAGATGTTTAAGAAGAGTTACTTAAGAAATGGCTGTATTTCATAGATATTTGGAGCAGATAATGAGGGACCTATTAGGAATACAGTCATGCAAAGCCAGCACCATCTAGGTAACCAAACCAGAAACAGCATATAAAGACAGGAATACCTAGGTAATGGTATTAAAGCTGGCAAATTAGGATACAGATGTGGCAAAACTGGGACCAAGGCAGAAGAAATAATTATATTTGTGAGAGGACAGAGATTGCAAAGGAGGGACAAGAGTAGAGAAAAGTGAAGTCAAGAAACAGGAAGTTATGCAAAGGTAAGCAGGTGCTGCAATCGGGGCTGCCCAAGGTACTACTTGCTCACCACAGCCTTGAGCCGAACAATAAACTAAACCTGTTTTTTCACTACACCACATGTGTTGAACTGACTTTCTTGGAGGAGCACTGGGGACATGAGTTGTGCCTCACTTGCCAGTAGAGAAACCTGTGGGATGGATGAATCAGGCATCCCAGTACCACTGTGCTAGTGCATGCTCCAGGAGCAACGGCATTGATGTCCTCCTGATGTCCCAACAGATTGCACAAATCCTTGCAGCCTGGACTGTCTTTCTACTTTAGTCCAGGTAGTTTGTAAGCATCCTCATTTATTAAGAGTAGGGTAATTTTCACTGGGTGAGTCACAATTTCATTTTTTGCTGGTGCTGTCTCATTCTCAGGTTTTGCTGTATGGCATGCATAGCATTTGTCTGTAATAGGACTGTCACCTTGTATTATTACAACTATGGGAAGCCCTGTATCTTACTGGTATCATATTGCGCTAAGGAGAAAAAGAAAAAAATATGATTTTTGCAGGCTGTATTACAGAAGCTAAATATACTACATATTATTTCGTGCTTCAGAGGCACTCACCAAAAAATATGTTGCTAAAATGAATGTATAGGTTCCTAAAAGGAAGCCTCAGAGATTTATTCTTATGGTACACTTTCTGAAAATGATGTAGAAAACATCAATTACACCCAGCAAACCAGCATATTGCTGTTGCTGCCCATGAGGGATGTGTCAGATATGTTCTTTTTCTTTATGTGCCATTTATACTGTTACTGATTTTGTACCACGTACTATCTTATGTGCTAGAATAAACAAACTGCATGGTAAATCTTCTCAGTAAGAGATACTTAAGATCACTTATCATACTTCTGATCAGTGATACTTATCACTGGTCACATTTTACTGCCTAAACCTTGCAATGAAATTACAAACTGGTGCGTCAACACTGTCCATGTCTGCATAGATATTTACATTTCTTCTCATTTTAGAGTATTTTTTTCTCACTGCTTTTGTAAGACTTACCAACTTAGGAACTCAAAGTTACCATTTTTAACCTTCTTAAAAACCACTAAAATCTCTTTCTAAATATGCCACCTGACCAGGAACTCTATGAAACATGAGTGCTCTATTTTGAGCAAGTTTTCTCCAATCATATGATACTTCTTCAGCCATCATGAACCATGTCAGCCAGACGAAAGGTAGAAGCTCTTACATTTGTGTTCATATTAAGAGATTCTTTTAAACGGCTTCTCTCTGAAAATGTACTTACCTTGGAAATCCAGTACAACAGCAGGATTTACAAAAGAATATCTACTCATAAATTAGTGTCTCCTCCTTTTCCACACAATTCCTAAATAACCTCCATGTTTTCTAACAGGAATTAATTTGTGCCTGTTCCCTTTTTATCTGCACAAAGAAGACCTACCTTTCTTTTATGATTTTGCTTACTCATCTGTGTGATAATTCCAAATGTAATATAAGAGATTAAAAGTGCTTAAATAATGCAATTTACAAACTTTTTTTTTTTTTTTCTTAACAGAAGTTTTGCTAGAACTTCACAAAAATGTTGCACATTTTTCCCACCAGAAAGTTCAGCATCATTGTTTGTTTGTGTGTGGGTGTTTACATATATTTTTTTTTCATTCTTTAATTTTATTTACAGGCGGAGATTTTGCTCCTACTTTTATTCTCTGCTTATGAGAATTTGGTTTTCTTAAACAAACCAAGTTTACAGTGCAGCCAGGATTTCACATGCAAATATATCATTTAAAATTCATTTCTGTGTGTGTTTATAAATGTTAAATTAGCTGAGAAATATGTCAAGCAGCTGAAAGACAATGAACTTAGCTTCAGAGAGTTCATCAGACATACCAAAACATTTGGAATGAAATTGCTAAAACTCAGTTAATATATTTGCACTGTCTGGGTTTCCACTCTTTCTATTTGCTTGCATCACAGAGAAGAGAGGGGGAACAAGTAGAGGATGCCAAGGTCATGATAGAAAATGTGCACCTCAGAACTGCGGTTTTCCTGTGAGTGCAAACTGGTGACTCTTAAAGGACTTACAGATCTGCTGCTCAGAAGTGCTAAATACAAGGAGAGCTATAATGTTTAAGTATCCAAATCCCTTCTGCTCTTGCTGTATAGGGTAATCAGAAACTTTCTACTAGAATCTTGCAGGGACCTACAAGAATTATTTTTAAGTGGGCAAAATCCATTCAGACTTCATACTTGGCAAAGTAGAAGGACCCTAAATGTAGCATATGATTTTAAATAACTGTTCTGTAACTCAGAATATCTGTGTCAGGAGGGTAGAGGAATATGCTAAATACCTAAATAAGGCTTCCTTGGACCACAGACCTAGAAGGCTTTTTGATCATAGCAAAACATTTTCCCCACCATGTCCTACTAGGGCATAGTATACAGAGAAAGGCATTGCAAGACAAATGGGTTGGAAGGAGCTGGATCTCACTAGTTACAGATATTATGTGTTTCACTCTACACTGTCATATATGTATGCATGTGCCATATAAACATTCTTTATATAGAGATATAAATAACGTTTCTGTTCCAAGTGATGTTGATGAGACTAGTCTTCAAAGTTACTTGCATCCCTCAGGAAGCATGGAGGAGCTGCATGGACTCTGTTAAATTGGATGGGTGTAGAACAGTACAGAGGTGCCAAGTGTATAAACAGGAAGGCAGCAGCAGGAAAAAGTTTGCAGAGTTCATTCTCTCCTTTTTCAACTGAACCTGGGAAGGTAATTGGAATGTGCGGGAAAGGACTGTAACCTTCGCCTTTGCATGTCCTTCCTAGTAGAGGCTGGTGATGCTCTGGACAGGCTGGTAGTTTTACTTTTCTCCTGGAGCTGAGATACTAGATCCAGTGTTAGTGAGAAGGAAGAAAGAAAAATGGCTGAATGTTACAGCTAAGCCAGGAAGTAAAACAAAAAAAAGTCCCTGAATTCAAAGAGGAAAGCTGATGAACTGGAAAAGTGACACGAATATGTTGGTGGTACGTAGGGGCGGGATGGGTTTTGCTGCCCTCAGTGGTCTCAGATGGGGAACCCAAAAGTTAATTGACTTTGACATCTCTCCAGAAAACAATTTTGTTTAGACTTATGTTTGCAAAGAGGATCAATCATGTTGTGATGTATTTATCCCTTTGTGATGGTTATAGAAGGCATCCGGATAAGTAACTTCTCAAAATGCCTTTAGTTTTGGTAGTGAATATTCACAGATACCAATCCTGCCTTTGATGAGACATGGTAAGTCTTTTGGAACCTGGAACAATTTTCAGACTTCCTTTTGAAGCAAAGCATTACATCTACTGTCTGCAAAGTTGTTTTATAAAGAAGTCTGTTTTCTTTGCTGCTCAAATACAGAAAGTGGGTCACCTTTTAGGTCCATAGGCCAGGAAGAATTTGTCTTTCAATGCTCAAAAATCTAAGCAAAAAAACAAACTAGGAAAAAATATCCACTAATCAAAACTGAGAGATAAAAATGACACCTTATTGACGTTAAGGAGGGGGCAAATTGAGAACAGTTGCAAGCTATGCAAATTTTATGGCTGACCATCCTTTATTTGAGATTTGGGAAAGAATAAACACCTCATGATATGTGTTTATAAATGGTATGTTTAATATGCCGAGTGTTTTGAGCTTCATGCCAGAGAACTGTAAAACTGACAGTAGTGAAAGCTCTCAAAAAATTCCAAAATATATGGGGATATTGAGTACTAAAATTATTAACAAAAAACCTACATTTATTTTAATTCCATTTGGTTATTCAGTTTGAAAAAAAAAAAAAAAGAAAAAGAAAATTTAAGCTGATTTAGCAAATAAGTCCTTGATTGACTTTTTCAAGGCCAGGTTGGACAGAGCCTTGGGTGACATGTTGTCCCTGCCCATGGCAGGGGTTTGGAACAAGAGGATCTTAAGGTCCTTTCCAACCCTAACTATTCTATGATTCTTTTACTGATCAGTGGCATGAACAACAGAATTTTGATGAAAACTGATCAGGATTCAGTAAATAAACAGCTTTTTAGTACATGTAGTATTTGTGAACAGGGCAGAGTGAGTTTTTAATCTTATGGAAGGAGATCACTCTTTCCTTTTTTAATCAACATGAAAAAGCAAGCAGCATTTTAAGTTTATTAATGATACTATGTGAATGCAGGAATGAGAGAATGACAGCATGTTTCTCTGCTGGAATAGAAAGTGGCTTTTAGTTACATTTGTTCTATTATTTTAGAGACGGTTTGCTTTTTCCCCTCGCTGCACCTACAGAAAAGAGAAATCCAGTACATAAATGATACACTTCAAAAAGTGTGCAAAATTTGATTGATAATGGACATTCTGTGAAGAATTAATAAAGTGATAATCTGTTGATATGTGTGGGAACGAAGTAAATGATCCTTAACCATTTGAAAACAAAAAAGCTAGAAGGAAGAGCGAAATGACTGGAGTATAACCTTTTGCTGAAAGTTTATGGTAACAGTTCTTAATTGGTAATGCAAGGGAGCAATAGCTGGAGGAGGCCTTAAGTCTGTCTGAGTTGATGCTTGGCATACTCTGTCAAAGCCCTTTTACATTCTATGTCACATTGCCCTACTAGAGGCAGTGCAAAAGAGGTTTCTCCTGCTGTGCTGATGTTGCTGTGCATCAAAATAATGATTTTGGATCCTCTGAAGTTCTTCATATAAAGACTTGGGAGGACACTGAACATGTCTTCAAAATGACTTGTAAAAATAGAAATTGGCAATGTAAAGATATACAGTATTGTGGCATGAGTGCTGTAAGCCTATTTTTCTCCAAAATTTTTTACTTCATGTAGAATCATAGAATCATAGGATAGTTAGGGTTGGAAAAGACCTTAAGATCCTCTAGTTCCAACACCCTTGCCATGGGCAGGGACAACTCACACTAAACCATATCACCCAACACTCTGTCCAACCTGGCCTTGAGCAACGCCAGGGATGGAGCATTCACAACTTCCCTGGGAAACCCATTCCAGTGCCTCACCACCCTTGCAGTAAAGAATTTCTTCCTCATATCCAATCTAAACTTCCACTGTTTAAGTTTAAACCAGTTACTCCTTGCCCTCTCACTACAGTCCTTATTGAAGAATCCCTCCCCAGCATCCCTATAGGCCCCCTTCAGATATTGGAAGGCTGCTATGAGATCTCCATGCAGCCTTCTCTTCTCCAGGCTGAACAGCCACAACTTTCTCAGCTTGTCTTCATACAGGAGGTGCTCCAGTCCCCTGATCATCCTTGTGGCTCTCTTCCGGACTTGTTCCAAAAGTTCCATGTCCTTTTTATGTAACAGTCCTGTTGGTCATTTTTCTCATTTTTAACACAACAGACTGTGAACGGTATTTCCCACTAGCTGCCCAGCCCTGACTTTCAGAGTGAGAGGGATTTGCGCTACTCACTAAGGGAGATGGGGAGTAAACCACACAAAAAAAGGCAAGTTAATTATGTCAGTGACTGGAGTGGATATCATGGCATGGAAAAATAGCTCTAGTCACACACACAAACAATTTAGCAATTACTGCATGCAAGTATAATTCACAACCTTCACTGGGAAGGAAAATTAAAGGCAGTAAATTCTGCGAATAAATCCAGACATTGACTTGTAATCTTATTAACCATAGGAAAATATGAATGCCAAAAAACAATGGTATGACACTAGGGGGATTTCATTCAAAATTAATCTTATTTCAACCATTCTTAGCTAGTTTGATATGCAGCGTTCATGTCTGAGTAGTCAGAAGTGTTTTTGAACATGCATTGTTCCTTTCTTATCAGAGTAAGACTTGAACTTGTGCAAAGGCAGAGTTTCCCGAGTGGCTTGTATTTGACTATTTCTTTATTTGATTTTAGGAAAGAAAAATTAACAAAAGTCTCTCAAGATATTTACATTTCAGGGAGATTAGATGCTCCCATCTAATAAATTATGAGCTGTAATTCGGCTGTGGTTGTTTAGACGATAAATTACTTTTTCTGGCTACAACTTACATATTGAAAATAGATTTTCTTCTCTATTAACATAAAAATATAATAAATCATACTAAGGATCCTTCAGAAATCCTTTTAAATATCATTAAATTTTATTTAGACAGTCTCCAGTATCATTAATAACAATCACTGTCTGAGCATTGTGTCTTGAAATAATGATCGCATATTAGTGATGAGAGCAGTTAGCTCCCACAGGGTCAATTCTTGGCACCATTTGGCTTTCCGTTGTATCACCTGAGCTGTACAGGCTGAATCTGATGCCTCAGATACTTACTCATGATCCCTTTGGATTGCTGCAGAGCTGTGGCTGGAACCACATGGTAGCAGCCATAAGTGGATTTTTGAAGGTACATCTCTTTTTCTGCCTCAAGCATATCTTGTGAAGGAAAGAAAGGAATCCATCCCAGCATTTGATCTGTTGATAGACCATAATTAGGTTTTCTTTTCATATAAGGCAGAATGAGTGCACCTGGAGATGTAAAACAGACTTGATTTCAGACTTTTTTGTTCTTTGCAGAAAATGAAAGGAATTTTGATTTGGACCAAATTCAAAGTTTAAATGGTATCCCCTGATTTAAGATTACCTTAAAACACACTATCAGGTTACATACAAAGAACTTGAATGTGTTTTATTAATTCCAGTTACAGCCTTTAAAAGGTTAGCCTTCGATTTGGGAAACCCCCCTTTTAATCTCCTTAGGGTCTTTGAAGAATTCTAATCTTTACTTAGTCAGTTTGCTTTTCCTAGACTTAAAATACTGCCTTTCTCTCTGCAAATTATATGCATATATACACTTAGAGCCATAGAACAGTTAGGGTTGGAAAGGACCTTAAGATCATCTACTTCTAACCCCCCTGCCATGGGCAGGGACACCTCACACTAAACCATATCACCCAACACTCTGTCCAACCTGGCCTTGAGCAACGCCAGGGATGGAGCATTCACAACTTCCCTGGACAACCCATTCCAGTGCCTCACCACCCTTGCAGTAAAGAATTTCTTCCTTATATCCAATCTAAACTTCCCTTGTTTAAGTTTTAACCCATTACCCCTTGTCCTATCACTACAGTCCCTAATGAATAGCCTATCCCCAGCATCCCTATAGGCCCCCCTTTGGATGCTGGAAGGCTGCTCTGAGGTCCCCACACAGTCTTCTCCAGGCTGAACAGCCACAACTTTCTCATCCTATCTTCATACGGGAGGTGCTCCAGTCCCCTGATCATCCTCGTGACCCTCCTCTGGACTTGTCCCAACAGTTCCATGTCCTTCTTATGTTGAGGACACCAGAACTGTACACAATACTCCAAGTGAGCTCTCACAAGAGCAGAGTAGAGGGGCAGGATCACCTCCTTCGACCTGCTGGTCACACTCCTTTTGATGCAGCCCAGAATATGGTTGGCTTTCTGGGCTAAGAGCTCACACTGCCGGCACACGTTAATTTTCTCATCGACCAACACCCCCAAGTCCTTCTCCACAGGGCTGCTCTCAATCTCTTCTCTGCCCAACCTGTAGCTCTGCCTGGGATTACTCCGACCCAGGTGTAGGACCTTGCACTTGGCATGGTTAAACTTCATCAGGTTGGAATCAGCCCACCTCACAAGAGTGTCAAGGTCCCTCAGGATGGCATTCCTTCCCCCCAATATATCAACCAAACCGCACAGCTTGATGTCATCAGCAAACTTGATGAGAGAGCACTCAACCTCACTGTCCATGTCAACAACAAAGATATTGAACAAGACCGGTCTCAAAACCTATCTCTGAGGGGCACCACTCATTACTGGTCTCCGACTGGAAGACCACTTATGCACATGTCTGAGACCCAGTAGTGCTGATGTTTCATATTGTGCACAAAGTGGTGGTGATAGGCACTCAGTGCAGAAGTAAAGGTTTTGCCCCAAGTTTTCTGCAGAATGAAATATATTTTCATGTCCACAGTAGTGCTGAATATGATGGTGGAGAATAAAGTGGTCCACCAGTTTTGGTCCATAACTCAACTCCAGCAGCTTGAGAAAACACAGTGAGGTATAAGTCATAACAATACTTTGGTTGGTTGGAAGGTTTTATTCCAGTCCCACATTTTGTGTTTTCAGAAGAGTATAGCATAAAAACTATGACTTGAAAGCAGCTGGGAAATTTGTTAAGTGACATCTTCACCTACCCACCATTATTTATTTAATTAGAAAGTGAAGACTTTCCAAGCAGTTGGAAGAAATCCTGAGGAGCAAGGGCAGTGCCCCAAAAGCAACAGATTTCATTAAGTTTGATCAAACCCACTCACAGTTACATTGCAACACTCACATACAGAACAGACTGAGCTTGGTACTGACACATTGACTGCACTCTGTAGGATTTATGCTTAGGAAAAGCCTCAGCCAGTGTTTAGGCATACCTTATCTGTAGGGCACTGCAAGAATAAATCCTGTGAAATGTAATCAAATGTAAATATAAAATCCTTTGGGGAGACATTTCCAATAGCCAATTTTTCTCTCACCCCCTTCCCACTCCAAAAGGCTATTTATCTATACAGACAGACCCATACCTGCCACTTGTAACTGTGATGCACTGTTTTTAGTGGTGGCAAAAAGAGACATTAGAAGAACAGAGCTGTGTAGACTTCTCTTAGACCCATGCCGGTAGCTGCTGTGAGTCTGTTTAAACCTTCTGGCAAGGTCAAGGCTGGGTCTCAAAGCATCCTCCCAGGATGTATCCCATGAGAAAACCTCTCTACCAGGACAGAAGAAATACAGAATATGCTTGCAAATATGCTGGAAAGACTTCAGACAGGATGAGTCACTGAACAAGCTACTTTCTTCACCTGTCCCAAAGTGGGCAGGTATCGAAGAACACAGAACATGTTTTGGCCACAGTTAGATATACCCTTGATCCTGTTTGTTTTCCTCATAGCCTGCAGTTAAAGTGATTGAGCTTTTATGTGATGTTGTGCATTAAGCATCCATGAATGTTGGGCTAAATCCAGGTGCATTGGGGACTGGGCCCAAATGGAAATTAAGGAGAGCTTAGCAGCATCTCAGACTGGTGCTGGTCACTAGCTTCGGCTCAAGAAACCAGCCTATGTTTGGCTGCCTGCAGTCACAGCAAGATGCCTCAGCCCACAGGTAACAGGAAGTTCCTCAAGCTATGCACTCTCCCTGGCCGTACCACCCTATGTAGCAAGAGGCAACAGCATGCAACTGCTGACCTTCTTGGTGGAGAAAATGTCAAGAAAGTTGTGTCATGGTGAAAAAAGATCCACTGCCTAGAGGACAGCCTGGTGAAGGGGCCAGATCATACAGCAGGTCGTCCTGGTTTCCCACCACTGTTTAGATTACAAGTGCTTTTTTTCCAGCTCCCAGTTCTAGGTTGGCCAAGTATATGTGAAAAGGAAAGAGTCCTTCAGTGCCATGCTTTTCTGCCATGTGGATGCGCTTGCGGCAGTTCAGACTTACAACTCCTGGCTCTTTTCAGGCAAAGGAAGAGATGTTTACAGAACAGGCACCTGTTAGCTCTTGGGGAAGGGTGGCAGGCCAGAAGCAAGTGTCAAAAGGCCAGTGTGACTACTAAGCTGCCAGATGGATCCTGTTCAAAAGGGGAGCTCAGCAACAGGACTATTGCATGGGTGCAAGTCTGACTTGCTGTATTAACAGATACCCATATAGCATAAAGGAAATTGTATTTTCTAGTTAATGACAGGTAATATATTTCCCAGTAGTAAGCAAAGCACAGATCATTGAGTGAGTTGCTATTTCAGGTCTCTCCTGCTTTTTCCTAAGGATGAAGGTAGAATGAAATGTAGATTTTCTATTTAAAACTATAGTAACTTGGATCTTCATTCCAGTATCACATCTATATAGGACCACCCATTGCGCCCTTGTTTTCGATGGTTTTTTTCTCCTTAGTAATCTCTCCATGCAAAAATATTTTCTTATAACGAGTTATGAAGAAAGAAGGTCATTGTGAGAGACTAAAATAGTCATTGTGGTAGACTAAAATAGAGCGGATAGGACACACAGTCTGGTAATTCCCAGCAAATTCAGATCTCAGATATAATATATATATAAAAAAAAATCCAGCATTTGAATGAAAACAAGACATTTTAGGCATGCTATAATATTTTTAATATTTTTCTTAAGTTTATAGCAATTTACTTCATCTAACAAACACTGTAAACTTCTGGTAACAACCAAACAGACAGTTAATAAACACTATTTTTTCTGCATTTCCAAAGCAGAAAATAGGAAATCAAGTGCTTTACCGATTTCCAAGTTGAACAACTTTATCCATCTTTGGCCTGGTTTTGTTTGATTGAGTCACTTTTAGATTAACCCCCTGCTCAGCTCACACAGGGTGTGAGCACTGCCTAGTCTTCCCATGGCAGGATGACGCTGGAACATTATTAGGTAATTAGACTGTTTTTCCTCAGGAGCAAGCAGTTCCCATTTCTTTTAAAGACTCATTCTTTTGTTGTGCTGACACGATGTGAGCAGTATTTGCGTAGATATCTGAAAAAAAAACCACAAAGGCAAATGAACTTAAAATTTACATCTCAGTACACATTTTTATTATGTAATTTGGACAGAGCTCTGCTCACAAGACGCCTGGTACTGAGAATAGCAGGACTGTTATTATAGGCAGAATTCAAACCCATTGGCACAAACTGTGGGAAAATTTATCCATTTTAGCCCTGGTTCTACAGGATGGCGAAACATTCCTCAAGTAGTTTGAATGCTGGCCGAAGGCCTGAAAAAGTAACTAGAACCTTATTTTTCCTCTATCTTTTATACTGAAAACTGACAAGAAGGTTAATAAAGCAGGTTAGTTACAGGAGGCATTTGCCGCTTCAATTACAAACTAGTCAGGGTTATCAGCCTGGTTTTAAGTGAGGCATGAGGGAAAGTGTATGATGTATCTAATAGGTACATAACATCCTATGTAGCAGTTTTCTCTCAGGGGTGTAATAGTTTGTCTCTGTACCAGAAAAATATCTGCTGCAATCACATTAACTGGAGTTTACCGGCCATTTTTTATTAACTACAGGACTATGACATATAAATACAGGCAATATTATCAACTTTCAAGAATGTACAACTCTTCTTTTCCTACATGATGAACAACATATTATAAATCCTGACTCAAAAATTGCTTTTTCTTGAAATGCTTGTCTTTACTTCTGGAAATTGAAGGAATAATTAAATTAAAGAGCAATTAAAGACTATGTCTTCAAACCATACTTGTACTGTTTACTGCTTTTTGTTCAAAAATTTCAAGGATGCTAAAGTAACTCTAAGTAGTACTTACTTTGCTAACCAAAAGTCTGATTAACATCTTCTTCTTTACTCATGATTTCTCGAGGTTTATTAAATTGTGGGTAGAGGAAGTGATCAAATTGTTACTTTCTTAGGGTAAGAAGACAGGTTATAGATTGGTTTAAACTTTTAAAAATATATGGTTTTGTGCATACACAAATATATGGGTTCTTTTAAAGAAAACATAGGAAAAAGAGATTTAAGATTTATATTAACTAAAACTTAAAAAAATTGCATCCTAGTGATCAGAAATTTCTTCCCTTAAACACTTGCAATATTTTTTTCTTCCTTTATGAACTTCCACTTTTCACTACATAAGCTTTCACAACTGAGCCTACCTCAAAAAAAAACAGGTGGGAATAGTGCCAGTAGGGATTCAGAGACCAGAGTAAAGGGATATTGCAGCAATCACTAGGTTAGAATTAGAATGAGACAAAAGTAATCTTCAGTTGGACTTAATCAGTATCTCTAAAATACGAAATTCTTCTATTCTACCACTTTGTTTTCCTCAAACTCAAGGACTTTTCAGGCATGTAAGAAAAACAACATTGTAAAAACATTTTTTTCCTCAATTTTCCTTTATTTTTGACAATATGAAGGACCCTTTCCAGTAATTTTCAAGGAGAGGAAGATTTTTGTATGACACGCACTCTTTGAAATGTGGCATTATAAAATTAAGGTGCAGTATCTTGAGCAGTTCACAAAAGAGAATTCTTATCCAGTGAGAAATTATGTTATTTCCTCACTTATTTAATCCTGAGTTAAAGCAAACCACATGTCCTAAAGTCTTTGAGGAATGAAGATTTGAGAAACATTAAAATATTTTGACAGCATTTTCTGATTATGTTGAGAAATCATAATATAAAATTTTCAGCTACAGTAAATACTCATTTTACTACATGATGTCGAAATAAATGTCAAGACCAAATGAGTAAATTGAAACAAAATATTTTGATGCTGTCAAAATGTAAAAAAAAAAAAAAAAAATTGTAAAGATTTTGATACTTGCAAAAATGTCTTAAAAATTAGCACATTCCTTTCAGATGCTTTTATTTTGACAGGAATTGAATTTTCGAGGCTAAAACTCATGTGTCAAAATGTTTTCACCCTGTCTGAGTGATACCATATTTGTAGTCATACTTATGCCTCAGGCTGAGCTTCCACATTGAGTAGCACTGTGCCTCACTGTCTCACCTACCAGGGGAGGTTTGATCTAGAGCCAGTCTGAGCTGACAGTCACATTCTTGTCAAATTAGCTAGCGCACATGACAGTTTTTTAGTGCTAGTGTTAGGCTGTTGGAAGGCAAAGAATACTTAATCTTGTTTAAAGGCCATCAGGATAACATTATTGCTACAGGATGTTTTTTGACACAGTTCAACCCTGTAAGTTTGTATTTTGGTGGGACCTCTCAACACTTTGCATCTTGAAGTGATTTTGTTTCTGATCTGGTACTAATAGCCACAAAGAGGGATCTTGTTGAGTGGTGGCCAACTGCCAGTGCAAGCTGACATACATTATGGCAGGGGGAAGATATACAGCCATGGCTGACATCGAAATGAGCTCTGGAAAAGCAGTGCTTGAACTGATTTTATACACAGAAGAAATTTTATACCGTCTATATGCTGTAGTTTAATACTTTTTTCCCCCTTCATTAGGATGGAGAGATCATTTAGGTTTGTTGCCTGACATTTGGAAGACCAGAAAGAGGTTAACCTTGCTACCTGTAAGAAGAAAAATATTTAGCTCCCTAGCTGAGTAGTGGGAAGAGAGTAGGGCTGTGCATGGCTTTCCACATACTCTCCCACAGCCACCAGTATACCTACCTTTGGGGACTTCTAAGGTCTTCTAAAGCTGTCAGCTAGACTTACAGCCCTCCCCATTTGCTTTTATTCCTCATTGGTCCCTGAGGAAAGGTAATGCAATTCATATTGCACAACCATCTGACAGAAGCCCTGCTCTGCAAAATGGGATATCCTGGAAGGTGACCTAAGGGAAGGCAACAAAAGGGAAGGAACAACCATTCTCAATTTAATTTTATGTTTAGCACCCACAAGTGCATTCTAGTTCATTTGTCTTGGCCAAGACTTTTAGCTAAGCTCTTATCTCAAGGCTGTATGGCAAATCATGAGTGTGGGGTATATTTTTGCCCATCATTGCATGCTTCAGGAGAATTTCAGTCATTCGTAAAGGAATCAGGAGTTGCAGATAAGGGTGATTCAGCATCAAGCAATTTTTAACTCTCTTAGTTATAATTTGAACTATGGAGAAAAGAGGGAGAGAGTGAAGAAAGGGACCCAAGCCAAACATTTGTTGCCGGTATCTGTACTATGTTAATTCTGGAGCCCTGTTAGTAGAAGTACTGGTAGAAAAATGGACTGCTAAACACACAGGACCTCCTCAGTTATTATGGTACACAGCCAGCTGGGTTAAGGAAGCAAGACATCTGAGGCAGAAAGAAAACCTAACATGAAGATACCAAGTTCATGGGGTGTTGCCTCTTCACTTTCGTGCAGTATTTTTTCCCCATCAAATAACCAGGTTCTCAGAAACTTTATGTCATCCTAATAAATGATATAATCGGGAAAGAGCTGTTATATCCTCACACCTTTATCCCAATCATCTCAGAGCACTCTAGCTTTCAATTTCTTTCATACAGAATTTCTTTTCAGGGTTTTTGAAGTAACTCCTGATATATGTTATTCTAAGAATGATTATGCCCAGAAGGCATGGCATATGCTCTTATACTGTCATATTTTATGGTTAACAAAAGCTTTTAGAAACACTTAATTTAAAACCTTGCCAATTTTGCTTTAGATAAACACATGGTTTTCCCACATAAATTACCTGAAGAATGCAGCAACTGCTGGAGTCACATTACTTGTTTTCCAGAGTAAATTGATAGTTTTCCTGGTGACCATTGTGATGAATTTGTTCTGCTTGAAAATACATAAGTAAACCTCTTGTTCTGTTTTAGTTTATTCTCCTTTAATGATTTCTGGTTTTCATTTTAGTTTTATGGATGTGCACGTGTCTCAGCATTTCATGACATTTCCACCTGTCTGATCCTATAATTCTCTTTCTTAATAATGATGGTACATGCCTGTGCAAATTCTGCATTGTCTGCAAAGATTTCACTGATTCATGCTCAGTCAGGCTTGGAAGGTCCTGGAGTAGTACAAAGCCTTCAGGGATGGAGGAGAACCTTGCAGTGTGCCCTTGTCCTTGTGTACTATCAAAGTGATCCATACAGGGCGAAGGGTTTAGGTGCATTGTCCTACTGGTCTTTCACCTACTTTGGTATACTTTGTTCCTGCAAGTCAAGTAATGAAAAGGACATTCATGCTGGGTAGCAATTCCTGTAACCTGGACAGGTTCAAGTGGGGGACTGAAACTCCTTATTCTTTTCCAGCCAAAACTTATATCTAGGACAAATGTAGTTGCAGCCTTTTTTGTACTTTACTCATGGATTCCATCCTGAGGAATCACCTCCACTTTGCGTGAATACAGTTGATTCTGCTATGATTTTTGGCATAACAATGAACAGACAATGAGTTGCGCTTGGTGACTTGA
This sequence comes from Psilopsiagon aurifrons, assembly GCA_025447955.1. NCBI lineage: Eukaryota > Metazoa > Chordata > Aves > Psittaciformes > Psittacidae > Psilopsiagon > Psilopsiagon aurifrons. The sequence goes on from JAOEHY010012121.1 coordinate 26,007, forward strand.
GGCATTGCCTGTCAGAGAACTGCTGCTTTACAAACTTGCAAAGGAAGAGAGGGACATTTTTCTCTGTTCTCTGATCTCTTGTACTTTGGGATAGGTCTGTATACTTGTGACAGAACTTATGTTCAGTGGAAAGGTTGCCTTTTCCAGGGCTAGTGTTTCAGATCTTCCAGGTGAGCAGAAGGAGAATAGGCTGCCCTGTTAACACTGAAATTGATTCTGGTTCAGCAGTTTCAGTTCATTTAACTCAACGGCAGCTTATCTTCAGAGTCATGGTAGCTGAAACTCTGCTCTGCCTTTTGGTAAGGAAAGACTACAAGATAGTTCACCAGATATGTGCATGCAACCTTTTTGAATTATTTTGATCATAGAAGTACTTATTTACATCAGTCTTTTAAAGTGCTGATTTATTCTGGACTTGGTACACACTGCATGCTCGAACTTAATTATGGTAAGTTATGTAAGTTAATGTTATTAAATTTCGTGTTTTTACCTCAATAGGTTCAACATACTCTGGACTTACAGTATAAGTGTTGTGGTTTAAGTCGTAAATCAGCCACCCAGTTTGCTACATGGAGAATCGAAAGAATGCAACTCCAGCAGGTTGAGATAAGAACAGTTTAGTAACTAAGGTATAACACAAACCACTACTGCTACCAC
>JAOEHY010012124.1:0-23235 GCA_025447955.1 Psilopsiagon aurifrons
GCCCCTCTCCAGGTTCCCTGCAGCCCCTTCAGGCACTGGAGCTGCTCTGAGGTCTCCCCTTCAGGAGCCTTCTCTTCCCCAGGCTGATCCAGCCCCGCTCTCTCAGTCTTGTGCAGTCAGTTCTGACACACAAAAGGTTTTACTACTTTCCAGTTGATGCAGGTGAATGATGCCAATCATGTTAGATGTGACAAAGCAAAGAAACGTTGCACTTCACCTAAAAATGGCAGCTACAATGCCTGTAAAGAATTCCTAAGCACAGAAATCTCTATGATTCTCTCACCTGAATATCTTATTTGCAGTGAAAGGGTAACTGATCTTACCTAAGAGATCCTGACTGGGTTTTGGAACAAACCACACAAAAGTAGGTTTTAGGAAATTTATTCCAAGCATCCAACTTCTTTCCAGTTTTTGTTAATGATCCTACCTCTTCTATAGGAGGTGGCTTAATTTTTACTCACAATTAACATGGGCATCAGAGTCCAGTACTGGATCTGCTGCACTATAGGAGCTGACCTGGAGCCCACCTTTCTGGCTGTGGATCTCTTAAAGCAGCACTGGAAAGTCACCGCATCTATACTGATGCTGATTGAGAGACGAGAGATCCAGTAACCCAAAAGTCTACAGGGGAAGGGAGCAGGATCTGTAGGGCTCAGAAGCAGCCTGCAAAAACCAACACAATGGACCTGAAGAGTGGGATGAGCAATACAAACCAGTCCTCACCTTTAGGGAAAGGGTAATGCACATGATGACATCAGGAACACAGGAATACCAACGCAGCCATCAGCATGGACAAAATCCGCCTTCCGAGCACTTCGTGGGCCTGGGGAGGGTGGGTGACACCGCAGCAGCACGTGAGCAAACCACAGCCTGAAAGAGAAATGGGTATTAACTCATTGGAATTGTACACCAAGTTCTGCAGTGCTGGGAACTCAATTAACCCCCCCTGAAGAGCTACGGTTAGACTCTTGCAATTGGGCAGTGAGTAAAAGTGCTCTGAATTGCAGTAGGGATCTTCTCTCTGAGCAAAGGAATCCACTGTTAAATGTTTGGGGACACAACAGACAGCAAAATGGTCTGAAAAATTAGCAGCATAGATGCTTGTGTTGAAAAGCCTTGTTCGTAGGAGAGCACCTTCACCAGGGTACCTGAACAGGAGAATGAGGATGCAACAATGCAGAGAAACCTGCACGGGGTGCTACGTAAACCTGAATATTGCTCACACATCCAAAAGCTCATCTCCTCATGGAGTTTCTGCAGGGAGTATGGCAGGCACAGAGGAAGGGGTGAAAAGGCTCTGTGAAAGACAAGAGGAAATGCAGAACTGACAGCACATGGACATTCATGGATCACCAGGGAAAGGGGAAAAATGCAACCCTCTGTGATTAGAGTCAAGCACAAATAAATATGTAGGGAAAGAACATTTTCTATTTCCTGCAATGAGTAAATGTGGGGGGGAAGTGGCCTCTGCCAAACAGTTCTCTCTGCTGGAGGCATCAGCAGGGTTCTGACAGGCAAGTTAGGAAAACAGACCGTACGTTTGTGCGCATTCAACAGCCCCTATGGGAGACATCATTTTCCCAGGCTGCCGTTTGGGTTGTGTTCGGCACTTGAACTGTTTCATGGCCTTTGATAGCCCAGGATCTGTGTAGATGATGTTTTGTTCTCAGGAAAGAGAGCAGAAGCACATGATCAGAAGCTCTGATCAGCTTTGGAAAGACCCAGACCAGCAGAGCTCCGGCAACAAAACTCCTTTGTAATGGAAATGCCATACCTAGGCATCAAATTAGCAAAGCAATGTGTACAAGCAGATTACAATAAGATTGAAGTCATCCCCAGTGTTCCTGCCCCAGCAGCAAAGGATGCAAAGTTAAGATACCATTGAACAGGGAACTATCTACCCAATTCAGCTGCCCAAGCAATCAGTGACGGATCTTTACGTGCAAGAGTAGACCTGACACCCAGATCTTCATGGAGAAACTGAAAGGAGCTTATTAATAGCCCCAGATAAACAGAATTAAGGGCCAAACTGGACATAGATCTTTACAGAGCGGTGCTGAGTGAGCTGATTTCTCTCCATGTGCTCTCACTACTGCTTATGACCCTAGTCAGACATAAAGATTAATGCCTACACAGAAAGCATTTGCTTCCCACTTTCTGTAAAGCACTTGTAGGCTGGCTTTGTCTGGTTTCAATTAGAGGTAGTATTAGTCTTTACTTACAGTCTTAGCTGGATGAAGTCTTGCTCTCTGTGTCCCATTCCATAGGAGCCTGCAGTGGCACCTTGCCATCCTCACTGCTATGATGGTTAGGAAGTGAGTTCCATAATAAGACTCCTGTTTACACTCCAAATTGACCAGCTCTATTCATTGCCCCATTTGCAATGTAGTTTGAAACCCTCTGGTGCCCCAGACTCCAGAGGAGCAATGACTGTTATTCAGAGTGAACTCACAAATCGTGGGGTATGGGGAGATGTGGAAAAGTGATGCAAATTCTCTTTGTTCCCTGGAATAGCATCTTAAGTGGCCTCACAGGAGCATAGGGAGCAGTTTCAAAGCTACCCTTGAACATGGGATGCTTCCTGAGGCATCACAAATGCCGAAGAAACTGTCTCTAACAGTTTTGCTAATTACAACTGCTGCGTGTGCCACCGGGACACCAAAGGGTAGAGCCTCTGCCATGAAGGCAAACACTCAGTAAGCACAATACACTAAACAGCTCATCAACAGCACCGGCCAGGTCAGCGTGTAAGCAATGAGTCTCTGAAGATGTGTTCGCTGAGACAACATGCAGAGGGCAAGCATCTTCTTCTTTGACTCCACTCACTTTCTTATTTAGGCTTCTGTAGTCAGAGACTCATCATACAGTAACAGGGAAAAGCTGGCTCCCTATGGAGAAATAGTGCTGCAGAGCCCAAGTGGCTCATGTGTCTTTTCCATCAAGGCCTACAGAATAGGAGGAAGAGCGTCCCAACCATTGGTATATTCCCATAGAAGCTAAGGGCAATGCTCTAGGAATCATCTGACCTTTTCTAGACAAGGTACAAAGATGTGATTTTACTTTGAGGCCTGGACTGCACACGGTGGTTTGCAGTCATGCACAGGGTATCTATCTATCAGCACAGATGGGCAGGCCAGTGGAACAGCTACTGCCCTCCTCCACCACACCAGCTCGTGTTGATCCAAGTATTTTAGGGAGAAATGCCAGCCAGCCTGTCAGCAGCTCAGCTGAAAATGTCTCTATGGGAAGACATCCTCCCACGTGCCTGTGAGAAGGCCCAGGAAGAGGTTAGACACTGAGAGTTAAGAGTCAGCCATGCACAGGAGCTCCTGCAGCAGAGAAAGCCAACAGCAGGTTTTTCAGGACTCCCTTTTGGACAAAGGAGCCTAAATTATGTGCAGATTTATCTTCAGATGTCTCCTAGGATCGAGCCTTAAATCTCCCTTTATTCCAGTGGAGAACAACCACAGTCCCAGGGGGTTTCACAGTGTCACTGTAAACCTCAGTAATCCCTCTTCTAGACCTAGGGGTGGGAAGTACTGCACAAAAACACTTCTGCCTTAGAAATAAAATGAAGGTAAATGAGGACATCAAATAACAGAGCCAACATGAAGGCAGTGAGAGGGTTCAGAGGAATGTAATAAGCTTGAGATAGGTAAATCTTGGGCTCGCGGGCTGCAGCTGCTCTTAGGCCCCTCAGCATAGCAGACACGGCTGCCTTGGTGCTGCACAGCTCCACATGCTGCTCCTCATCGAGGTCTCTTGTTGGCTCCAGTTTCACCTGGAAGCTGAAGAGCATTGAACTCTTCCAGAGGACAAGCCCAAGAATCAGCCAGCATTCCTCCCCTCAATGAATGAAACCATTTCTAGCAGAGGCTGCTCTGTGAGTTCTTGCAGAGCACATAATAGTCCCTGGATTTGCCTGCACAATCCCTGTGCTCCCCAGATCTAACTCATTACTGTGCTTAGCGAAGCGCTTTGAACTGCCTCGAGCATGAAAAGCACCATACAAGAGCAAATTTTATTCTCATATAAAGGTATTAAGGCAAGTTAGAGGCCTTATTGACACACATGATATGTTATAATTGCCAAATGTGCACAAAGGCAACATCCAGCCTTTGTGCACGGAGCTGGAGGGTACCTGTGTGCACAGTGAGTGTCTGAGTGCTTCCTCCCCTCTGCCCAGCAGCGCTCCTGGCTTCCACAGACAAGCTCGATGTTTGAGCTGTAGCTTCCTAAACACTTTCTCCCTTTGGCTTGGGAGAAGCAGCAGAACTCTGCTTGACCTGGTTTTAAAGGGAGACACAAACTCCTAACACTAACTGCTGGTTAGTACCTGGCATCATCCAGCTGTACCACAGTCCTTCCTGACCCATCATTCCCACCCAATTATTCCTGTCACCATCACAACACAACCCAACACTCCCAGGGATCACAACTGCATCCCCGCGCCTCAACTGGAACGTGTGCCGCCTTCTTCACAGCCCAGCTCAGCTGTGACCTGCAGCACCCTCTGTTGTTCCCTTCCCGGAGTTCTCCCTCCCAGGGCTATTCCATTCACTGTCTTCCACATCAGGGCACCACCATTATGCTCTCCTCTTTCCCTGCTCACCAGTCTTGCCAAATTTGTTTATTCCCAAAACATAATCTATGAAATGGAGGGATGCCGCAAGGGCAGAGCTGAGACAGCTGAAGCCCTTCTCACTAGGAAGAGGTAGAACTCAAAAAGCTCAGAGTGATGACCCAGAACTCCTGGAAAATACATAATATTTGGAAGTGTCAAATCATTCATCTACATGGAAGATTGTAGAGCTGTGCTTAAGCACAGCTGGATGCTACCAGAGGAACCAGGAATGTTCTTGGGGTTGGAGGGTAACGGGCAGAACAGTTTTCGCAGGCCCCCACAAAAAAGTTGGGTTGTCCCAAGCCAATGTTATGTCCCAGAAGAGTCAGCACTTTCACTTCTGTAATTACCAGCAACCAAGATAAATACATTGAACATTAATGGGAATATTGAGAAACAACAAAACCTAACTCAGAAACCACAACGGCATGTGCCCGCAGGCACACTTGCATGCACGTGTGTGCAGTCTGCCCAATGGACTCGTGATCGTCCAAGATCCTGGCTCACAAGTTACATTCAACCCCTGAAACTTCCCACTCTCTTGAATTCCTTCTGTACAAATGAAGTCTCGTGGCCCATTTTAAAGCTCTAACAGCTTCTTTTGGGCCACACCACTTTTCAGGAGGTTTGAGCTCAGTTTCTCTCCCGGACTAACAGGAGCTGCAAAAACCACACTGTCATTCTGGAGAGAAAACTCGGTCCCCCCATGATATGCTCAGTGCCCATAAACCTGCCTTCAAGACTCACAGTCCATCATGCAGCCTTGAGTCTTAAAGACAACAGCAAGTGATGGAAAGAGTGAGCAGAAACCTCTGCAAACCTGAAGTGCTCAAAGCTTCCCATACACTCCCATACACTTTGGCATGCAGGAAACGCTGCTCCAGAGCCTTCTCTTCAAGTGTGCACTGAAAGCGTTTTTACATTTCTCAAAGTGGTTATGTTTCCTTGGCTGCCCTCCACCCTGCCCACAAAGTGCTGCTGGGACAGGAGGAATCTCTTATTTGCATGCCAAAGATTGGGAGTTTTCTTCCTCCACACAATGATGAACTCCTCAATTGAAGTTTAACCCAAGAGGTCCCTGCTGTGTGTCCAGCGGCCGGGTTACCACTGCTTTAGCTGAGCATGAATCCAGTGGAGAGAGCTTGGTGTTAGTAAGTAGGAAGAGATGTGGCCTGGTTACGTGCTCACACTGCTTCATTTTTAGATGTATCCTGATGAGAGAAATTGAGAACCAAAGATGTTCCACCAAAGCGACTCATCCCATTACTGGAACACTTTGAAAATGTGATATGGATCAGTCTAACACCCCAAGCTTCTCCCAGAACAGAGCATGAGTGTGCAGACACTAAGCTTTTGGGAAGCATCAGGAACCAGACAGATTAGCTTTGTGGCTTTTGTTAGTTGGTTCTGACTTGCTTTTGACTACGCGCCTGCTCACTATTAACACCCCACGGTGCAGTTGTGTTTGACATCCCTATAACTAACCCTGATTTATATAGCCTTGCACAATTCCTCCTCCTTTGTGTGGCCTTGAGAACAGCATAACAGGCGTACTAAAATGGGACCCATTTAAATCAGTCGCTACTAAAGGAGTCTACCTTCAAAGAGCGTTATCCTTGTGAATCAGACTTCACCCTTCCTGAATGAACAGGGGTTTTAATGAAATGCAGCTTTTGGGTTTCGGCAGAAGCAGACAAGTACTGATTCCAGAGAGCAGACTCAAAGGTGAAAGCATAATAGATCCACAGAGCTGCAGAATAAAAGACAGAAAAGATCCTGAGAAATCTCAAGTGTGCCACATTCATCACTCAATCATTCAATTACAAGTATCTGAGCAGCTCTTTGGTGAACGGAATTCAGGCTCCCTCTTACAGCACGTCTCTGAACATCTCTGATGTCTTTCCACTTGGCAATGCAGCAGATGAGCTGTGCTCCTTTCTACACCCATTGCCTGTGGAAAATCTGCAAACCATCATCAGTGATTCTCCCCAGTTTAGGATCCATGCCGTAACACACCCTTCCTCCAAAGCCTGTCCACTACTTAATGCACTGCTTGCTTTAGGAATGTGTTTGTTCTCTGGTGCAACATGAACACTCAAGATTATGTGCTGCATGTGCCAAATAGGCAGGGCTGGGTGGGGAGAGTGAAGGGAGGCTCCAGCTCAGAAATGATAGTACCTATTTTTGGCTCCCGAAGCCAAGCTGTGCTGCTCCCATTCCGTTCTGACAGCCTGACATGTATCATTCGAGATGTCACCAATCCCGAGCAGCCCCCACGGTTTGGGGTGCTGGGTTCAGCATCCTGGGGAGGAAAAGGCAAGCAGCAGTTTTTCTAAGCCTGTGGCAGGAAGAAGCTGTATCACAGTGACTGCTACTCAATTACCAGCATTCAACAGCTTATTTTTCAGCCTGAACACACCATTACTGCACAGGAGATAGGTACCTGGCTCCTCTCTCTCTGACAGCCCTCCACCAGAATGCAGCCTGACGTCCCCTTCCCTCTTGGGTGACCATGGTGGTTAAATAATGTTGCAGGATGCAATGCCCTCCTTGCTGCCTGAGACACGTGGAATATGGTCTAACAGGAGTAAATTCACACCCCAAGTCTGGTCTATGTAATTAGAGTGTTTACTGGGGGTTGCACTGTATTTTCACAGCACTCCAAGGGCTGCAGCCTCCACTCCCCTGAGAGACCTGCCCCACAAGCAGTTTAGCACACATCTGCTTTGCGGTAAGAGCTCTCCATGTGTAACCAGGGTAAGATGGGGGCAGCTCAGCCCTCCATCCACAGCCCCACAGTGACAACTTCTTCACGTACCAGACAGCACAAGGCAGAGTCTCTGCTCACGTCCCCGGCTGTGGGTACCCCTAGGGGGCTGTCAGAGCTTCCCCTCTTCGTGGCTTTGCAGGGAGGCAGCACAGGGCAGCCCTGGGGCAGATACAGCCAAATCCTCTCATGAAACTCAACCTAGGCACCTCTCTTCATGGCTGAAGGGGCTGCAAACCGCCACGCCACCTTCTCCCTCCCGGCACCATGCACTCGGTCCTCCTCATACAACTGCAGGAGTGCTGAGACAAATCCAAGCAGGAAGCTGTTTGGTGGATGGCCCCTCGGGTATCTGCATGGGCAGGGAAGATGAGGGACAGGGTGAAGAGCAGCAGCTTACCTTGGTACTGCTGCCAGGAGGAGTTGGCTGCAGAGCAGATCCTAACTTTAGCATCCCCAATGGGCAGCGGGAGCCATACCAGCGCTTCCTGGGAGCGCAGGGAGCCAAAACACAGCCTTGTAGGTGTTCTGCTCACCTACCCACAGGAACAGCTTTTCTGTCTTCAGCTGCTTTCCTTCATTACATTCTCCACCAGTACCCTGCTATCAAGTAATTAGAAACACATACACAGCAGTTTCTCAAAACACATTTATCTTTAGCAATGTAACAGGGAAAGCAAATGACACTGTGTAGACACTGTAAAAAGAAAGGGTTCACTATCTTTAAAGAAGAGAGTTACATTCTCCACCAAGGAATAAACCAATTTGAACAATCACAGTTTGCAGCCATGTAACTCTTTATCTTCCCCTCTCCCAAACATCTGAAGCACATGAATGGAAGCCTGAATCCTCTACATGAGAATAGCTTAAACCAGCTCTCAGAGAAAACGTGAGGCCTTGTACTGGGCTGAAAAGACACAGAATGAGTCCAAACCTGCAAGGACAGCCCCTGATGTCGAACAGGGGATGGCAGAGCTCACCTCCACCTGGGACCAGGCCCATCCTCAGTTACTGCCAACCATAGGAGCTGAGAGCGCTGCAGCTCGATTCTTTAAAGCAGAGGCTGGCTGGAGGAGCACAGCACCTTTTTATTTAATCACAGTGGATTCTGGTATCCGCAGGGAAAAAAATCCTGGAACCAGAGTGTGTTCTCATGATCAGTGACTACAGTGGTACAAAATGTCTGCACTGCTTCTTTCCATTCCAGCCTGTGCCTTTGAAGTCATGGTAACAGCTTTTGGATTCGAATCCTCTGATGAGACTCCTTGATTTATTAGGTAAAACATCTGGAAAAAATGAAGCCTTGTGGCAGTGTAAATCCTGCAGAAGGAGCGGAGAGAGGTTCCATCTCAGCAGTGCCTCTGTCGAAGGCACGGAAACCTGAGCCCCATCACTTGCTTTGGGCTGCTCCGAGGTTGAAAAGCTCCAGCTTGGAATGGGCCTGTTCATGTTTCACCCACTGGCCCAGAAACCAGCACCCAGACTTGGCCGAGGCTGTGAGCAGAGAGAGGAACATCAGCTACAGCCCCGGGTGCTGGGATCGCGCCACAGCTAACGGAATGATCTTCATACGTTCTTGCAGCTGGAATGCTGGTAGCAGCTCTGCCCTTGACATTAATAAGGCAGCTCCTGTTATAAATCACTGCAGTCGGTGGGAGCAGGATGAAATGTAAAATACCTGGCACTCTCCCACGAAGGAAAAGGCAACAGCACAATACGGATAGGCCAGAAATGCAGAGCTCAGGTCACCTCTGTGTATTGCTGTGATGAAGAGGGGTCTCAGGGTGCCTTTCCCATTCCCTAGCTACAATACTCGATGTGAGTAAAGGAATGTTGGTGGCAGGAGAAGAAAATGAGCAGCTCTGGAGAGCGCTGATTGGGAAGGAATGAAACCTGCACAGGCAGACGGGCGCTTTCTGAAGCAGATTCCTTCTTTCATTTGGAATCAGCCCTGAAGTGAGGTAAAAGAAAGGAGCGAGGAGAAGGGAAGAGCAGACCAGTTTGCTGTGCAATGGAGCTCCTGCTAATGGCTTCTTCTATGAAACGTGTGCGGGGACACGTGTGTGAGCATCTGCGCCTCTCTGGGTAAGGTGTTTGTTAGATGAGGGCAAAGCTGGCAATCAGAGTGATCCTTGACTCACAATTATTTACTCTCTGCCTCCTGCATCCAACAACCCAGGATCCAAATTTCAGAGCCCACGCTCTGGGAGAATCCCCCGAGAGCCATCTTTTGACAGTTATTTTCCCATCTAAATCCCCCTTCCAGCAATTTGAATAATACAGTTCAAACAGCAGCCCGAGTGCCCGTGCTCCTGCTGCAGGGAGTGTGGGGCCAGCGGAGGTGGGGGAGTTTGGGGAGTATTTTTTTAATCAGATAAATTATTGCTGGGAAACCAGCCACTTCTCTCCATTCAATTTATACTCTATGGGGAATCCATCTAATACCCCTTCTCTTGGTGTGAAGCAGGACCAGCGAGATGCGGCATCAACCCAGGGAGGAACGCAAAAGATGAGATGGAGTGCAGGGAATGAACGGGCAACGGAAGGAAGGGGCTGTGGACAAGAAAACCCAACGAGACGCGTACGCACCTCCTCAGACGGGGGAGGAAAATCTCCGCTCGTTTCTCCTCTGGCAAACTGGAGCGGGCTGAGGCCACCGCCGGCTAAGAGTGGGCTCTGGGCTTCGGGGCTGAGCGAGGAGCTCCGCACCCGCAGGGAGGTGGCGCGGGTCGGGGCTGCGGGGATGGAGGCTCCTATGAGGCTCTGCTGGAGTTTGCAAAATGAGTTCAGTGATTTCACAGCAGCTCCCAGTGGAACTGGGAACGTGCCAGTTCACCTCTGCAGTGGAAATGGAACCGGGTAATGCACTGCCGGCCGGCGGGGAGAAGCCAAGGACTGGGAAGAGAGGCAGCTCCCAGCGCATCGGGTTTCAGACATGCTCGCAGAGCAGCACGTCTGGGAAGCTTGCCTTGCTGTCTGGGCATACCTTTTATACCTGTTTGGATGACACGAACACCTTAAGGCTCCAACCAAGACAAGGCTCCATTGTGCTAAGGCGCTGTTATGTACACGCAGCGAGAGACGGGCCGTGTCCTGAAGAGCTCCGAGCCCAACCAGGGAGGCAATTAGAGGTGGGGAGTGGAAGCAGGTGCACAGAGAAGGGAAATGACTTCCCCGAGCTCAGCAGGTGAGTCAGTGTCCAAACCAAAACCAGAGCCCAGTGCCCGATACCTGACCACAGCACTTGCTTCTCTTCCAGGTGCCAACACCAGTTTAGTCCATGGGCTTCCTGCTCCAGCATTTCTCAGAAAAAATAAATCACAGAATCACAACATCCCAGGCTGGTTTGGGTTGGAAGGGACCGCAAAGCTCCTCCAGCTCCAACCCCTTGCCGCACGCAGGGACCCCTTCCACTGGAGCAGGGTGCTCCAAGCCCTGTGTCCAACCTGGCCTTGAGCACTGCAGGGATGGGGCAGCCACAGCTTCTCTGGGCACCCTGTGCCAGCGCCTCAGCACCCTCACAGGGAAAACCTTCTTCCTTATCTTCAACCTGAACTCTCCCTGTTTCAGTTGGAACCTTGTCCTACTGCTACAGTCCCTGATGAAGAGTCCCTCTCTGGCAGCCAAATGCATAGAGAGTGTTTAAAGAATTGCAGAGTAACAGCACCTCAGTGGGTGTCATGGCACACTTCCGTGGCCTTTTCTTCTTCTCTATAACAAAGAATCAAAAGGGTTAGTGGGAGAGCTGGCAGCAAGCTCAGGAGACACGGAGACTTCTGAGGAAGATCTCCCAGATTCCAGGAGTGGCTACAGTACAAATAATGGTGGAAAATAAAGCACTGACTCAGCAGGAGGCAAAGGGGAACAAGCAGAAGAGTCACTCTATGCTGGAAAGCTGGAAGGAGACTATGACACACAAAGCAGAAAAGAGAAATAAGGCGAAAGGAATTCATTCAGATGTGTATAGTCTGCATTTTGGATAGCTTCCCTCTGACAGCCTGTCAGAAACTGCTGAGCGCCCATTCTCGGGCAATCAGGCCTTACCCACAGTCCCGTTATGTGGGGTCCAAACCAAACAGGAGCAATTCCTTTAATTCAGAGCTCTTTTCCATCTGCTGTAACAGGCAGTGGGATTTCACCAGACCCCCTGATTCTGTCCCCAAGACGTGTGAGGGTGTCATTCCCGATACTGCAGCTCCCTTTCCCAGGCACAATTAATGCTCAAAGCAACACTGAGCTAAACACTTCATTACAGCCCCCTCTGGCCCACCAACCAGCTGAACTCCTTGTCAGACCCCAATTAACCTCCGAGGTTATTACTTGGAATTACAGATCTCCCTAGAAATGCCAGAATGAAGTGAGCCTCCGGTCCCACCAGTTCTGGGTTCTGGGACCCCCTTACCCTGTAGTGCTTCTTGTCCAGCTGAGACATTGCCAGGAAAAAAAATTAATAACTTTTGGGCTTTTTCTCCCTTTCTAAGAACAAAGGAAGTGTTATCCCTTCCTCCTCAGCATTCTTTCTTGTGTTTTCAGTCCCTGGACATATGTGCTTGAGGGTGGTGATGCACTGGAATGGGTTGCCCAGGGAAGTTGTGAATGCTCCATCCCTGGCGGTGTTCAAGGCCAGGTTGGACAGAGCCTTGGGTGGCATGGTTTAGTGGGAGGTGTCCCTGTGCATGGCAGGGGGGTTGGAACTGGATGATCTTAAGGTCCTTTCCAACCCTAACTATTCTATGATTCTAAGAAGCAAATAGGCTGAGCTTCCATCAGAAAGAGGTAACACCTTAATGCTTACATCACTTCAATGCCATCAATAAAATATGGGGCATCATGACTAAATGCAGGGAAACAGTTGATCTATTGCTACCACAGTAAGTACCACCTCTTACACAACACTAATATATCAGAAACTTAATTACTGTATTGTTTTCAACTAAGATACTATTTGTTTTCCTTCACACTTAAGCTTTTTCAAAACTGGCAAAAGAAACCAAAAACCTCATTGCCTATGGAGATGTATGAATGCATGGACCTGTTAATACTCAGGTATAAAGAAATTCCCCTGTGGTTTCCCAGACAGTTGACACAGCATTTGGTTTCACTTGGTTTGCTCTGAGCTCTATTTGAAATCCAAGGTATTTTGAAATCTGCCATGGTGAGCAAACACTTGCACAATGTTTGAGAGCATGCTGGAAAAGTTGGATGGGCTCTGTTAAGTTTTGGGTCAAAAGTGTACAGGGAACTAGTTATTTTTTTTCAGAAAAGAGTAGCTTAATTTATAAGCCAAGACTCATTCATTCATTCATTATGTTTTCACTCTTGGCTCTTTTCTTTATTGTGCTAACTTTTGCATAATCAGTGTACAAATATCCCAATACCATAAATTTCTTCTCATGACTATTCTCTAGCAAAAACCAAGTGCAGGTCTAAGTCAGTGAGACTCCTGCTGTGGAAAAACACTGTTAAAGGGTGAATCAGCCTGCAGCACCTCCCACAATGATTAACCACCTTGAATGATGTCCTCTGCTCAGTTATTTATCTGGTCTGTACTTCTGCAATCAGAAGGCTAAAACAACCCACCAAGGTTTGCTTCATTGCTCTAAACCCCTCAGTCATCTCCCATGGGTGATTTGGTACCAACTCACTAATCCACCTTCCCCTCAGTGATAAGATGCCTCTTCTCATACCTTTCAGTCACACCGCATGGTTGTACTCACCAGAGTCCAGGTCTCCCTTCAGCAGTCCTTACTTTTCCTCCCTGAGGTGAACCACTCCTACCTCTCTTCTCCCAGAACATTATATTTATATTCACTACTTATCTTAAATTCTTTTATTGTTAAAATGCAGTATCCATAAAAGGCTCAAAGATATATTTGGAAATGGTAATGGTTTTCTGCAAAACTCATAGAAAAAATTATTACAAGAGGTTTAAAAATAAAATAGCTTAGCCCTAATTTTCCTTGACAGTTGTATAAAAAGTCTGAACCAGAGTCAGAATAAATCATGTGATATTACATGATTTATACTAAAATCAAGCTTCTTTCCCATCTCTATTATGCACAGAAGTTCTCACAGGAGAATCAGCTGATGCAACTGCTATGTCTCTAAGCATGTGTTACTTGGTTATCATAATAACCAATTGAATTGTGCCTCCATAATCCACCTCTTGATCTAGTCCCACCAGCCCAGTTTGTTCTAGCACTGAAAACAGCAGTGGCACAGATTGCAAGCCAGGACAAATCAGCTCTTGAGCACACATCAAACCAAGAGCAAAGCCACGCTGCATCGCCTCTGCTGCTGCTCTAAAATCCAGGCAAAATACATCCCTCAGTTCCAGACTGGAAAGCAGATGTGATGAACAGTGTTTAGATGAGATCTGTGGTTAAATGCTAGCTACCTTAGGCAAGTGAGGCTCTTCCAGAAAAAGAGATTCATAAGGGTCTTCTCTAAGTATTTTTCCTCTAATGACACAGCCTAAGCCGGTGACAGCCGTTGCCAAAACCAGTTTTTCTGAACATTCAGGACATTAATTTTGCAGATACATTTGCATAGATTTGTGTATGGAATTCTGCATTACATAAACACATGCATTGTCAAATCGAGTTTAAGTCACAGAGACGTTCTTTCAGTAAGAAAACTGATTTTCCAAGAGGAAGCTCAGCACAGTTTGCTGAGCACATTAAGCACAGGGATTTGAGGAGTTTGAAAATGCACACTGCGAAACTGGAGGGATTTTTTTTTTAACAGCAGCTCTTAAAATTCTGCACTGAGTGTTTATTTCTGATAGGCAGGATTTGTTACTAGGAGCGACAGCAGCCATTCAGCAGCATGAGCGCTGGCTACCGTGGACACAGAAAGATGTGTTGGTTTTGAGCTAACAAGATTATGTTTCTTAGGGGGACTTCCTGGAGAAATAAAATTTATTTAGAGAGGAACCCCTAACCTTGATCAAGTTACAAGAGCGAATATAGCCAAACTAGGAGTTCATATAACATTCTGGCTTGCTTGCAGAAAAGCTAATGCAGTATGACGGCTGTGTTTCAGACAGCAGCTTGCAAAAACCTGCCTCTGAAAGCAGGATAAGAGGTGAAACACAGACCAGCAAAACATGGATGAGAAGTCAGCAGTGCAGATTTGCATCTCTTTCTTGCAACTCATGCCAAAGACACAGAAGCCTGT
This sequence comes from Psilopsiagon aurifrons, assembly GCA_025447955.1. Classification (NCBI taxonomy): domain Eukaryota; kingdom Metazoa; phylum Chordata; class Aves; order Psittaciformes; family Psittacidae; genus Psilopsiagon; species Psilopsiagon aurifrons. The sequence goes on from JAOEHY010012124.1 coordinate 14,571, forward strand.
TTTAAATTCTTCGGGGCACATTAATCTGTCCCTTGGTTGCTAAAAACCCATTTAACCGGGAACAATTAAGTGGTTTAGGAACAGCAGCAGGAACTGTAGGCTCCACAAGTCTTTCAACATGTATTTGGGGAGAAGGGAGGTAAAGGCAAATTCATTCCTTTTTTCCTGTTTTCCTTCATTTGACTTTTCTATGGTGCAAAGCAGTGAGGGTATCATCATACTACATTTAATTACAGTGAAATTCAAATCATCTTAAACTACCTTTAGTCCTGCTTGCTTGGATCCATCTTCATGTGAAAACAGCTCATTCTCTTTAGGAGCTGTGCAGAGTGTGCTGGTGGGCGCAGGGGCAGCAGCCCCAGGTCCTGAAGCTCTGCCATCCCTCCCACAGATGGCTGCAGACTCTCAGCGTGATCTGATGCTGCATTTTCTGTATCTGTTTTTTAACAGTGAAAGAAACTGCAAATGGAGACACCAACTTAGCTAAGGTTCCTGTGACTTAATCAACAGAACAATGTTGAAAAGCTTGGCAGTGCTCAGGTAGCCATGCTGCAATGAGAATGCATGAGAAAACACTGCAAAGATGATTTTTCTTTAGAATTAATAGTTAATTTCCTTGGCTTCACAGGATAGTGAGTCCAACTACTGTTACAAAGACCCACAGCATGATAAAGTGTTAGTGGTTCAGGTTTTTCGTGTTGTTTATCTTCCATAAACTTGTTTCTCCTTTTCTAACCCACACAATGCTCCCATACCTGTACTTCAGGGCCCTTCAAACAGCTTTTCTGGAACAGAATCAGACTGGAATATATCAGAGGCAAACTTTTGGAAAGAGTCTGGATAATGGGGCCAGGACATGGGCACCAAGAAGAGGGAGCCACAGACCCCGCCGCACAGGCAGTGACTGTTGCATGGTGAGAGATGAGATTAGCAGTTCTGAAGGAGAGGAAAGGTAAAAGGCTTCCAAAAGGAAGTACCTTAACTGGTCCTACAGTCTGCACCCCCTAAACTCCTCAAAATCCCTTGTTTCTTTTTTTTTGTATTATCTTCATCAACTTCTGGCAGATAACATTCTGCGTCTGGGGCTCACAAAGCAGAGAGTTGAAGGGTCTTGTCTTAAGAGAATAATGAAAATCTGTTTGCTAAAGGGGGAAAGTTTCCTGGTTCACGAACAAGCATCTTTCATGACTTAGGTGATTCAGCTCAAGCATTTTACTTCTAAAACCAGCTCAAGATGATTTCAGAGTCTGGAATTTCACAAAGAAATGCAACTATGAGCGAGGTGGAAGACAACTGAGTCTGTCATCCATTAAACATAATCACAACCTTTCTTAGTCTGTATTTGAGGAAGAACGGGGCAACCTAATGTCATCGCAGTATCTATGTAAAAAGATCCAATGTATAGAGCAGTCACTGTTCAAAAATGCATGGCTATCACCGAGTACTGTTCCACCCTCCTTTGGGGAGACAGGGAATGTCCTCAGGCAACAGATCAATAGAGGAAAAACCTGAATGACTTCACCAGTTTTATTGACAGAGGGCAGGGTAACATCAGAAATTCTGACTTACTGCTTTAGACACTTAAATGTAGTAAACAACAAAGTAAATAAAGAAGCCTGCCAGCATATTGATGCACTGAACTGCATTTCACTTGGTCCCAGAGGCAGAGTTAAGAGTTCAATATAGACTATGTGGTTACGAAAGCCTGAGTGCACGCAATGCAACAGGTCCTTTTACTTCAATGGGTCTTTCTTCTCAAAGATACAGTTCTGAAAAATATTTTAATTTGCTTACACCAGCATTTGCAAGAGAAGTTTGCTAGAGTAGTACCAAGAATTTCTAGTAACAGCTAGACTAAGGACCATGGAAATGAGACAGTCCTGTTAAGAGTTAGTTGCAAGAAAATTTACATCTAGCATTCATATAAGGCTGCCATTAGACTTTCCATCCAGCACCTACATAAACCCAGCTCAAAACAGAGCTGAACCCCTGATTTCAGGAAGAACAGTACCTAGCACCACCCTTATGAGGTGGCACAGGAAGGAGAAACAAGCTGTTCCTCACCCAGCTTGGTCAACCAAACCACAGCCACATACCAAAAAAGCAACGGTGGTTACAAGCACTCCATAACATCAAGGCCACATACTAGGATCACTACAGAGACAAGCTGAAGAAGAGGTCTGCTGCGTCTGTGGGTAAACCAACACATCAGAAAGGGACCCGAACTGAAAGTCAACACTTATCTGGGGCAATTTCACAGGCAGCAGACAAAAAAGTCAGCACAAAGACTGACTCTCACCAGAGAATGGTGAGCTTGTCCAGGGAGTTCAACAAGGCACTTCCTACCAAGCAACACTGACACCAAAACAAGCAACAGCAGTCTGCAAATGGAAATGTGTATCTACCACCAGAATGTGTTTTACCAGTAAACACTTCACAAGGTGATTGTTGCTTTTGCTGTTTATTCCTCTAATAACCTAAATGGCTTTGTGTAGAACAGGATGCAATTGGAAACTCTGTGATTGTACTTAAGTTGTCAAGGACACAGTTGTCATAGTTACAAGTGAAGCTCAAGTGCCTGTTATTCATGGTTGCTTATTTATTTATTGATACCAACAGGCTCAAACACTCCTGCTACTGTTCAGAGGACAGAAATGGGGAGACTGGTCTTGTTACTCAAGCCTTGACAAAACAGTAAATATTGCACAAGACTGTATTAAGTCTTCCCTAATAAACTGGCATTTTGCACAGCTACCTTCTCTCACTCACATTCAGACAGCATTCAAGTCAGGCTGCTCTGAACACTGCTGCAAAAGCCCAGAGCACGATGCAACACACAAAACAAACCCCTCTTGTCTGTAGTGATACAAGGAAAGCAAGTGCCTGGAAAACATAGGGTTAAAACACTTTTAACTTAACTTAGGTCTAAGATGGAGAATAAAGTTTGTGTTGTAACTCTGTAGTGTGATAACAGAATTTAGTAGTCTTACTAACGAGAATGAATCATTTCTTTTCATCCTTCTAATGAGTGAGTTCTTTCTTACCATCCTTCTAATTTATCAGCTAGTTTGGAGGCACTGACTCCCGAACATCCGCTAGCTTGGGATACTCCTTGTCTGTCCATCCTGTCCTGCTTGCAATAAATTTTGTATCAAGGTCAAACTGCTCTAAATCTTTGCCAGCTCTTAGAAACTTGCAGATACGACTGGTTTCAGCTAATTGGGGATTACTGAAGCATTCAACTGTGCCAAAGGCGAAAAGTGCACCCTGAGGAAGACTGCTTACTTCATCTTGAAGCCCCCTGCCCACAGGAGGGAGACTGCTTACTTCATCTTGAAGACCCCTGCCCACGATCATCAGAGGGCAGTGCGCAAGCGCCAAAAGGGAGGAGACTTATGATAATGAGTACCTAAACTAATTGCAATATCCCCACCACTCTCTGGGGAACCTAATGAATATGCATGGTTGTGTACAATAAATATCTACTTGCTTAACCCTTGGTGTGCAAGCTAGGAGGAGTGATTCCCCCTTGCACCCGGCACCGTAATAAACATACCTGCTCTATAGCTCTCCTTGAGTTGTGGAGTCTCATTCTGTGCTTCAGTAGCTTGGAAGCACAGCACAGTACCCATCCTGACATGGCAACAACTGCCTAGCAAGACCAGCCACCAGGTCAGAGCTGAACCCACAGCAAAGCTAGAACAGAAAACTTCAGTACTTCCACCAAGTTTTCCAATTCATCTACAGGCAGAAGCATCATTACACTCGTGTGCCCAGATTCTCTTCCTCAGATGTCTCCTAAGCAGGGTTTGGTGGCTGGATATGAACACATCTGGGCGTGGTTTTTTTTTAAAAAAACCCATAAAACAACAAAAGTTTATGTCCTTGTCTCTCTTTTCCCTCTCTCCAACAAATATTGGAACAAGCAAAGACTTCCGCTCCATGATCCAGTGCATAAGAACGAATGGGAATTGTCACAATTATGGCACACTAGGATTTAGGTGACCCACTAAACTGTTGAGCAACTCATTTCAGATTCAAGAACTGTTGCAAGAGCTAAGCTGGGATGAGATGTGCCCACAGCTTCCCTGAGAGAAATACATTCTCAAAGCAAAAGAAACAATGGGGTCAGAAAAGTCGGGCAAGTTCCAGATCCAAAAAAACGTAAGTGGCATACCTGTACATAAACAGCAGTAAACCGTTTAGCAAACCGCCAGTGAACCAAGCACAAACCAAAGTAATGTTAGCTGAAAACACGGTAGTTTATTTTTTAGTCATTCCTTAATAGTTCCCACTGAAAAGAATTGCAGTTTGGTATTTCAGGAAACTTAACTAGTGAGCTACACATAAGAACTTCTCTTCAAGCCTGCATATATTGAATCCATTATTTCAAATGCAAATGGCAACAACATATCCAAACCATGCCTGTTAATTACCACACATTTCCCACACCAAAACAGTGCAGCTCGCAGAGGGTTAAACAGCTTATATTAAAACACAGCCCTGCTTTTCAGATTAGTTACTCCACAAGCTTTCTGTAGCTCTGGAAAAACTGAAGTATTGTAAAATACCCTCAAGTGGAGCTTCATCCAAGAAAATTCAGTTATATTCCTTGTAAGATTTTATTCATCAGCATCCTACCACTGCCTCCTCAGAGGTCATGAAATTAGATGAATAGCATCAAACAAAATGCACCGTAAAGCACAAATTATTCTTCTGCTTCCTGAAGTCATAAAAGAGCTCACTTGGAGGCAGCCTGCACCAAAGCAAGGGAAACATCTTAAATGGGAACGAGTGCTCTGGCTTCTCAAGGTGACCCCCACTTCAGCTGAGCAGACACAAGAGCAGACATATGCAGGAGACTCCTTTTACAAGGGGTCTAGCAAAAACCTCCCTGAACAGCTAACAGTGTGTATCCATGACAGGTACGTGTCAGCATCACACCTGGCTGCACAAACATAGAGACACGCATTCCCTGTGGCACAGAAAGCTCGGACGGAGTATGTGCTAACTCCTACTGCACACAAGCACAACGCAAAGGCACTTGGATGCAAACCCCTCAGCCAGCTCGCAGGTGGAAAACGTAGCTCTCTCCTTCACCTCAGGTTAGGCTGCTGCTGGCTGTGTCCACGAGAAATGCCACTGCTGCCAGCTCCCTCCAGCAGCCACCCGTGACTGCTGGCAGCAAGGACAGGCATCACCCAGAGGAAACACCAAGCTGTGACCCTGCAGCTTCGCTGGGGGAATGCCCCAGTTAATGAAGGTTAATGAAACCAGTTCCCACATGCTATATCCTGTGCTCTGCCAAACCCAGTGGGGAGCAATACCCAGCTCACCTCAAACTGAGATCATCTGGTTCTGCTCGCTGCCACTCCAGTACCTCTGGCATGTGGGTGTAGCCCATCAGCTTAAGCCCCTGGCACTCTGAGTTCACTTGAATACCTTCTCTGCAGAGCTCTGAAAACTGAGCTGCAGAGCCAGGCTGTATTTGTGTATGAAGCAGCCCCTCAGTTTTCAAGAACTGAGGAAGCTGAAGAACAGATTTTATCCTTAAAACCCTTCGTTTTACTCTGGATTGCAAATATCCCAAGGGTGTCACCCAGGCATACAACTGCCATAAAATAACCTTGGTTTGTTTCAGCTCCTTCAGGTCATGCACAGGCACAGGCAGCACAACAGCCAGCACACATCCCTGCGCCACCTCCCACTGCACGCTGCTCCAGACAGAAACAGAGAGGCGCAAGCATGCACAGAGCACAGGAGCAGCATCCCTTCATGCCTGGGATGCCATTACCAGGTTGCCATGGTGCCGGGGGCAGGAGGGAAGATGAGCCAGAGTGTGCAGCAAAAGGCTAAGCAGCTTCAGACTTAAGCCCCTGTGACAGCATTCCAGCCCAGACACTGCATGGTTGCTGCGGCAACCAATGAGCGAAAAATCAGAGAGGAAATCTGTAATTATTACAGGCAAAGGGGTGACTTACCCACTTTGGTAATTAGGGCATTAAAACGATCTGAGCAGAGGAGGAGATGCTCTGTGCCCCTCAACTTGCACAGCTGCGCTGCAGCAGGGAGCCAGGGCCGGGTCCTAGCTGTAGGGCCTGGCTTACATCTATCTTGTGCAGGCTCCAGCTGTGAGATGAAATGTTTTGGCACTATGCTTTCCTAAGCACACAATTTGAAGCCTGCCTGAGGGGGCTGCAACTGAAGCACCCGCACCCAATATGCTGCAAGGAGGAAGACAAGGGAGTAGCCTGATCCTTAGGCAACCTGAGCAAACCTGAGACTTGGGCTGCCTTGTTGCAGCAGAAGCACAGTGAAGCATAAGAAAGGGTCTTAGTCAACAGAGGGAACGATGGATATCAGAAGCAAGCAACAAAGACAGAGGATGCAGCACTGATAGGAAGCAGTTAGGGTCCCTGGCAATTCAGTGACTCCAGTTTCTGCTGCTATCACAGCACTACACCTCCTTCTTCCACCTTCTCTCAGTGCAACAACAGCAGGAGTATTTATTCAGTTGGGATGGATGTTGTGATCATCACTACGCTAACACAGGAACAACGAGGAGCAGGGTCATTCAGGTAGATGAAGCACACTCTGCAGTCTCTCTCCATTACAATATTACCCTGACACAGATAATTTACTTAGCAACAGACATGATGCCAGCATCCACACGACCAATTTATATCCATTACAGGAGTACATGGTTTAAAGTCACCATGTTGCTCTCCAAAGGTCTTCTACATGAAACAGACAACTGACCAGCATCCAGATGAGCTGCTAATGAAAACAGCATTATCACCAATAAGGAAGGGAACAGGACACGCTTAACCCTCTTTTGGTTGCCTTCTCCTCTACCCTAAGATGGTGGGCTGGGATTCCACATCAGTACTAGCAGCTGTCAAGAAAGGAGCCCAGACTGCAGCCATTTGTAAGACAGATACCATAGTACTCCCAAGTAAGAAGCTCTTGATTTGATCCAAATCAAAGACTGAAGCTGACTTCTAACCTTCTTCATAATTTAGTCTGTTATTAACCACATACCCAGACTGTAAATGACATATTTAAACTGGCCTGTACTGGTTGTCAGACAGTAAAACAAGCTGCTGACTCACCTGAACTTGTTAACTAGCTAATCTACCACAGACAGTGCAATAATGCTATTCAGACAGATGGCCAGTGCAGGGACACGTCACAAAGTAGAGGTAGAAGGACTGAAAAAAATTCTAGGTATTTACACACAATGTTTTATAAAACACTGGATTCAGAGGCAATGCTTTGTATCAGTGATTTATTACTACACTTACTCAGTGAATAATCAGGTTATAGCTCCTAATGGTGTGCTCTGGAGAGATCAAGGTATGATAAAAAAATTCCTGTTCCTCTGTTGAGTACTACTCTACATGATGCGAGGCTAAACTCATTGAACAAAATTATCCCCGGTGAAAAATACTCCTTATTGTGAGGTGGTGCTAACAATTTATATGACATCACCTAGAGACCACTAACCCTAACCCTAAAGCCATGTCCAACTACTTGAAAAATCATCCTCCAGAGAGACTAATTCAGTAATAGACTTTATTTGTAGTGGATTAGTTCTTGTTTAACCCTCAGATCACATGGCTTGACACTGAACTGTCACTCCCTAGGTAAGCCAGAAGTTCTTGCTGTTACAATGACTGCTTTCAGCCCCCTGGCTCACAGTACAGCCCCTCCATATCTCTAAGTACCCTGCCTGGCAGGCTGGAGGCACACAGAGGATGACAGTGACCGGCAAGTCTTGCTGCAAGGAAAAAAACACAGAAGTCCGAATTATGTCAGTGATCTGAAGCAACTAGAACTGCAACTGCGAAACACTTATTTAAGATATATTGAAAATGTGCAGTTCATAAAAACCGTGGACTGTAACAAGAAAGCAATGACTTTCATTTGATTTAATCAAGAGAACACTGGTAAAAGCAGAACATTGGTAACAAGGTCTAGTTTAGGTTTAACTATGTTACTGGCTGTTGATTTCACTGCAAATGATGGCAAATTCCTCCAAAAGCAACTCTATAGCTATCCTTAATCCCTGCCTCCCACTCTAGAAAGCATCTGCTTTCCTAATAATTTGTTAGGAAAAAACAAGCATTTCAAACAACACAGAGCTACAGTTCTTGAGAAAAAATTCAGTATCCATAAAGAGCAGCTCTATGGTAGAGACAAGATGTCAGAATGCTAAATGTCACATACACATGCAAGAGACGGGAACAAACACGTGTCCTGGGTTCAGCTATAGCAGTCATTGCTCATCTTAGTAGCTGGTGCAATGCTGCGTTTTTGACTTTAGTCTGAGAACAATGCTGATAACACACTGATGGTTTTAGTTATTGCTAAGTAATGCTTACTCAAATCAAGGACTTTTCCAGCCTCATGCTCTGCCAGTGAGGAGGGACACGGGAAGCCGGGAGGAAGCAGAGACAGGACACCTGACTCAAACCAGCCAAAGGGGTATTCCATACCACAGCACATCATGCTCACTATATAAACTGGCAGGGAGTTACCCAGAAGGCCCAGACTGCTGCTCGGACCAGTCTAGGTATTGGTCAGCAGGTGGTGAGCGGTTGTATTCTCTTCCCTTGTTATTTCCCTTATCATTATTATTGGTGGTAGCAGCAGTGGTTTGTGT
>JAOEHY010012125.1:27427-40148 GCA_025447955.1 Psilopsiagon aurifrons
GGTCTCTGCTCTCTGTTTCTGCATCCTGGGCATGACGTGCTGTGGTATGGAATACCTCTTTGGTCAGTTTGGGTCAGTGTCCTGTCTCCGCTTCCTTCCGGCTTCCCCTCCTCCCTGGCAGAGCATGAAGCTCAGAAAGTCCTTGGGCAAACCAAACATCACTAAGCCATAACTAAAAACATTGGTGTTATCAGTGCTGTTCCCAGGCGAAAATCAAAAACACAGTGCTGCACCAGCTACTGAGAAGGAGAAAAATGACTGCTACTGCTGAACCCATGGCACTGAGGTTTTTCCTTACAAGAGGCAGAACTTTGCCTTTCTCTTTGTTGAGCTTCATGAGGTTCCTATCTGCCTCTTTCTCTAGTCTGTTGAGGTCCCCCTGAATGGCAGTGCAACCATCTGGCCTATTGTGCCATATGACTCTGTGTAGATATAAGTATTCATTGTATTGAAAAGCCTTTATGGATCATGAAGTCAGAATATAAAGGATAATTGCAGAAACAGCCTGTTAATTTTGCAGGAAACTAAGTTTATCTCATTTATTCATCCATATATGAAAAGTGCTGGAGCCAATATCAGCAGTATATTCAGATATAGTTACCTGCATAATCAAAGTTTTAGTTAAACCAGACACTGAAAAAAGTAATTTACTTTCTAAATACATTCCATGTCTGATGTTCCAGGAAGCACTGCATGATCATTTATTCAAATGCCCACTTTCAAAGGATGGCTTCACTGCATTAGCAAAATAAAGATTTAGAATTCACTGGCAAGGAAGGATTCATGTAAAACAGGAATCCAATAGGCATAGTGGGTAAGCCAACCCAGCAGACTAATCCATGTCTAATCAAAGATATTCAGTCTTTAAGTTGCTATCAGTATTCAAAACAGACTAAACATATTTTTTTTTTAGTTGAAACACATGAGCTGAAATTATAAGAACTCTACAAACTCTTCCATAATAAATAAGATTCAGCTTCACTTGTTACCATTTCAGAATGGATACTTGCCCAATAAATTTTGCAGCACATGGGATTCTTTTTCCCATAGCAAGCATACAGTTCTCTTTTTCGCAAGTTAGCAAAGATAAAGATCCATTCTTACTGATATAAGGACACTTTTTTCTGTACTTCTGTAATTAAGATATACATACTGCTCTTCTAAACTCAGAATACCCCAGTTACCCATTGCTATGTCTCCTTCATACACATTCTTACACTGGATTATTAATCTATCTGACTTTTAGGTTTCTTTATTGGGCAAATGTATTACATAAGCACCTTTTACTAAATTCTGTGGGATTTTAAGTGATTTGTTTACTGCTTATTAGCCTTTTCCCTTCTCCAAATCAGTTAAAAGAGATTGAGATCTTTAATGTACATTTGTTTATAATAGCTGCCTTTTTCTTGGTTCCTTGCAAGAGAATCCTTTAGAAATACTATGTGAAAATCATATCAATGAAAAATCATCTTTGCCCTAAGTTTTACTATTGAAGCTTTTTTTTTTAACTTTCCCGATTAGATTTACTTTTCATTGGCTTAGGTCTATCTTCACTGCACTGAGTTTTATCAAATAGCCCTATGCTACCGAATATAAGAGCATCATACATAACCAGCACACTCCCTAGTCCGTTGAAACAGTTTCTTGTGAACATGCACTGTATTTTTGTCCACATATGCCCAAGAGAAACTTATGCTGTTCTTCCTGTTGGCATTTATTTTCTACCTAAGCCCAATTGCAATTTACATAACCCTTCATATCTCTAAACCAGTCAAGAGTAAGAAAAATGAGACATTATATGCAAGAGAGTTATATTGAAAAGAAGTCATTCTAGATTAGTTATTTCAAGTTTTAAGCCATGACTAAGAAAGATACTGTAATGACAGCAGAACTCAAATAATGTCAGCAGCAAGATATGAAAAGTCTCATGAGGGTTTTGGAGCATCCAGTCTGACAGAAGATCTACTGGGAGTGGGGCTGCAGCCTGAAGGCATCAGAATCCAAGGTCATTGTCCAAACAACAGGCTAGACAGAGATATGTTCATATACTTGAACAGGCATTGACCTGTGGAAGAAGATGGTGAGCAAAATAAAGGACCATTATATTAAACATGAAAAAATATTTTTTATAAGTGAAAGTAACATGAAACAGTAAAAATTTAACAAGTAATGTTCCATTAGTTCCCTTTTACATGGTCTAATCCCAAAAGAAACGTGCAAAAAGACTATGTTTCTGTGTCCCACAGTCTGCCTCCACATCATGAACGCATAGGGCGTTCCTTGCATGTCTGGGACTGTCCATGTATTGCTTGGTACCCAAACAATACATTTGGGTCTGTTTTTCTGGAATATTTCTGTTGGTTTGTGCAAAAGGAGAAAACAAGGAAGAAACTGTAATTGGACGCTGCAGCATCCAATTTGTACAAAATACTGGCCAATATGAGATAGTTACTTTGTCAAAAGTGTGTGAAAGTATATTATTAATATACTATTTAATAACTGAAGGAACTGTGGCATAGTCTAGAAAATTTGAGCTAATGGGTTTACCTAACCGCAGATTTTAAAATGAAACAAGAAAACAGTTTTTTTCCATTGCTTATGAAGTTTGACATGCTGTCTCATCTGCAAAAATATTCCTAATAAGATGGCATATATACTTTGGATGGCACCATATCTTGTTTGTCTATAAACTGTTGTGAATCTTGTCTCTGAATCTGTAGCGTTCCTGGCTGTTGTACTACTGGAGTAGGCTTTTGTTCATTCTTGTTTCCCTTGTTGCCTCTTATGTTGCTGAAAGAAAAATCTCATCTACTCCAGTAACAAATCCCATTAGCTATTTTTCACTAAGTTCCACTTTCCGTTATAAATCACAAGCTTCCCATTTCCTCACTTTAAAACATAACTGAAACATATAATTCAAAGTGAAGTACTATGGCCAAACACATATTGTCAAATTTCATGTTTCATAGAGAACATTCATAAGCAGCTTTAAAAAGATCTCCTAAAAGAAGTCCACATGCAACATAAGGTTGAGATCTGTCAATATATTAAGGGGCATATTGTGACTATGGGAAACTTTCAATTTGATGAGTTATTTTTAAAAATCCTGGCAGTATGAATAGGTGTTCAATTTCTAAAACAGAGTCATAATAGATTTTTGCCTCTTCAAGTAGTGGGTCTTGATGCTGGTTGCCTGATAAATCTTTCATGTGACAAAGGACGATAGTGCTGAGGAAATTATCCATCACTGTAGATGTCTATTATACCTTTAGTTTTCAGAAAATTCCCAAATACTACATGACTATTTTAGAATGGTGTTTAGTATTGAGCACCCAAACCAACCTTATAAATGACTCTTCTTTATAATTAGCACATTAGTCACTCTGTAAGATTGATGAATTATTCAAACACAGTTCTGCAGAGCTGCTGGTTCAGGGCCCTCTTTAAGGGCACTTTAAAACTCTCTTGCTAAACTTTGAAGTAGTAAAGAGGGAAAGAAATGGAGATGAAATGGAAGAGAAACACCGATTTTTATTGCCAGAGGAAGAGCATTCAGAAGTGGAAGGGAAGATACACGCAGGACATGGAAGCTAAGACAAAAAAAATTATCTTAAACTCTTTAATTAAAAAAAACAAACAGGAAAAAGAAAAAAAAAAAAAACAAAACAGAAAAAAGATTTATTAAGACAAGACTCAGAAGCACCTTCTTTGTAGACACCAGTTGAGTCCAACAAAGGTGTTTTGAAGAGATCCACTGTACGAAGAAATACTGTGTACCCAAAATAGGTGAATTCTGTTTTCAATTTAGTTAAGACATTTTTATCTCTCTCTTCACAGCCTGTTTGTGAATAACTTTAATTTTTAAGAAATTTAAAAAATTTTTAAAAAAGTTTTAGCTTGAGGATGGCTTGTAGTTCTTTTGTTTGATACCTCTGCCTGTCTTGAGTTGTCATTATCATGTAAGTAATTGGTCGGATCAGTCAAATGGTTTTATTTGTTCACTCTTTGATTTATGGTAACTGGTAAAGAGAGGGCAAATTGGATGAAGTCATTGTGCTTTTCATTAATTTATAAAGAGTGGCAGATGGCTGTATAGTAAGGAATTGTAAGGGCATTCTAAAAACTTTTTTATCTTAACTGCTTCAGTTCTTTCTATTTCTTTCAAAAATGTTTGCTAGAAAACCTGTACTATTTAAACAGTCTCAGGAGAAACACAATGTTCATTTTAGAGTGAATACCATTCACTAGTCAATCTATGGGTCATATTTATCAAGTGCATCTACATGATGGCTCTAACTGGGGCTTCTCTTAAGGTCTTTCTCTCCTAAGTTACCTCTAATTCACTTTTAGAGGCAGGTATCATCTTGACTTTTCCAGGCATCACCATAGAAGCCTGCATGTGACCAAGAGCTATAATCAGATGAGCACAGCATTAAAGCCAGCAGCCATTTCAAGCCAAAGGCAAGATGATGGCTTGCTGCTGTCAGCCGTAACCTGTAGAAAAAGTACTCAAACCAGAGAGTGGTAAGAACACGTGTTAATCACAAACTGAAACTGGAAGTTTTAAAATATAGTTAATACTATTTCTTAGTATTTAGTATTTTTAGTTGCAGTTGGTTATAGAATGTAGGGAAAAAAAATGTTTTCTACTTCAGAATACAAAAAAGAGTAGGATTTTGTTGACAATGTTGTCCCATTTCATCAAGGCATTTCCATCTGTTGCCACGAATCAGATTTCTGGTTTTGGTTTCATTAAGGATGCACATCCTTATTATACTGTCTCTGGTACTTTGTATACCTGAGCAACACTGGTGAGGCCACATTTGGTGTCCTGTGTCCAGTTCTGGACTTCCCAGTACATGGGAAATATTATAATATACAGACAAAAGGCCAGGAAGGTGATTGAGGGACTGGAGCATCCTTCTTATGAGGAAAGCTGTGACTATTTAGCCTGAAGAAGACAAAGTCTGTGGGTCTTGTTGATGACATACCTGAAGGAGAAACCCAAACCAGACTCTTTTCAGGGATGTCGAGTGATAGGACAAGAGGCAAAAAGCACAATCTGAAAGACAGGTGATTCTGCCTAAACATAAGGAGAAACACTTTTTTTGCTGAGGGTAAATAAGCAATGCATAGATTGTCCAGAATTTTTGTGGGGTCTCTATCCTTGGAGGACCCCATCTAGAGCTTCCCTAACAAGATGTTTGGGCTACTTACAAAATGAGTGAATTCTGTTAATATAAGTCTTTAATATTTGTTTCAAAAAATTATCTTTGTGGGAGATTCATTTCTCCCTCTCTCTTTCTCCAGAAAACAAATGGGAAGTTCCCACAGGTGACTTGTATAATATGACATTTCATCATCTCAGAAATTTCATCATCTGGGCCAATTTCAGCTCAGTAGAATGTTTATAAAATGCATCAATCTGGTTTGTGTGGTCATAACTCCCTCTAGTGATGTCTACACAGTCTACCATACTCTCATACCAGATGGGTTCTTGAAATAAGTGCCTCGTGGGTTTTTCTGCAGTCATTGAACTCCATAATGACTGTTGAGTCATGCTTTATTCATATATAGGTTTTAACATCAGGAAGCCTTGATTCACAGTGGATCAGATCTCATGGCACTGGCACATGCGAGAAAAGTTGAAAATAAATTGTGGAAAAAATGAACCAGAGATAAGGAAAAAATATCAAAATTCATTTAAATTGTACTACTTTTAATGTACAAATAAGTTGCAAATAAGACTCATGGTATAAGTAGAATTAAAATGACAGAATCTATAGCATATAAATTAGAGATATCAGTTTATTTGAGTTCCAATGCTAGACAATGCTCAATCACTGAAAAGTTCCATAAATCCTTGTTCTGATCATAAATGTCTTGCACTTTTTATGGATGGGTGTTTCTCTGTGAATCTGATTTTCTGCTGCCTAGTGCAAAGCAGCTATAGCTGCTTTGTTTATTGTCATCACTTTGGGATCTTCCAATGAATAGTAACTTGCAAGCTAGTTTGTACTCCCAGAGAAGGGAAAATAAGGCATTAATTCTTTTATCCCTGACTCCTCATACCAGATGTGTGACCCATAATTGCATTCACAGGATCTTATTCAGAATACATGATAAAACCTAAACCACAGATGTACCAATGGAATAATACAACATTGTAAGTTTTGTTGTTGAAATGAAATACTGTTGCATGTATCTTTTCTCCAAATCACTGTGCCATTTTGTCTGTTTAACTTCAATTTCAGAACTGTATAGAAACAATAACAATGCTTCCTATAAATTTATTTGTGAGACTTTATTTTACTAATAAATAAGTACCAAATTAAAGTAGGAGTCTAAGCAACCAAATACTCCAGTGAATTACAATACGACACTCTTGAGTGATAATTCATGAGAAAAGAATATGTGTCCACTGAGAGCAATGTTATAAACATGGACAGTAGATAAGTGATTAAGATTAGAATATTAAATAGTCTTATTGTTCCTGCACTGCATTTCTCCTTATCTCCATCTTGAAGATGGTATTGTGTGCACTAAATTTGCTTAATGGATGATCAATATTCTTTAAGCTCTAAACCAGAATGAGTCATAAGGACCTTTTTCAGGTGAGGCCAAGCATGTGAAATGATAACACTAGGAAATAATGTATTCCACACCCAAAAATAGTGCAAAATGCCTTAAAGAAATGAAACTTTAAGTCTTCATAAAGTAGGGAAACACCTGCTTTAGAAAATCATTTGTAGCTTTCTTTGTAAAAATGTAAGCATCAAAAAACAGAACTCAGTCAGTTAAGGTTCAACTGAGGTAACATTTTATATACTAAACATGAATCTACAGTTCAGAAATTGATCCACATGTGCAGCAATGAAACTGCTTTAAGTATGTAGAATTTTATCTTGTTACAGAAAGTATTGAGTGTTCTAACCTCTACATATCAGTGTTTCTTTTTTCTTTCAATTTACACAAAGTACAAAAGAATCCTAGCCATTTTCACTTGGATCCCTTTTTATATTTTAAAATAAAGGATTTTTTTCCATATACATAGACTTCTACATGACCCTGAAACTGAATGAAAAGCAGCCACTATCATCTCTATTCTATTTGCGACCACCACCAAAACTCCCTGCTCTTTTCACATGATGGAGACATGTGAATTCCAAAGCATGCCATAGTCTTAATTATGTTTGGGGAGAGACTGAATGACATTCACAAGCTACCTGACCTCCTTTTACAACAGTCTTCTGGGAATTCTCTGTTGTTTTAGTTGCAAAATATTAATTTGGAACTATTGCTTTAATGACATATAGAGAACTTGTATTTTCATTTTCTTTCTACTTTATTCAAAGATTTTTACATCCTTAAAATTTTGGAGGTTATTATCAGAAGAACTGCACTTTTTGACATCACAAGAGGAGAAAAGTAGCCTTTGATTGCAAATTTACTGTAGGATCATGAGAGATTTTAGGAAGTCTTCAACACATGGCAGTGAGGATGAACAGGAAAAGGCAGACTGTGATGCAGGTAAGGACAGAGCTGCAAACTTGTAAAGTTCTGGTGATTTAGACTGAAGGATAGAGAACTCAAAAGTCTTCAAGTATTTTGAATGTCTTACATCTGTCAAGGAAAAATATTTTGAATGTCTTACATCTTTCAAGGCAAAAATCTTGTGTTTATGAATTTGTGTCATCAGCTGTCACTTAAGAAATGAGGATAGAACAGGGTAAGTATGCTTGCAATTTATTCTGATTTTGTTTTCTCACTTCTTATTATTGCTATTTATTTAAGTTGCTGGGATAAAATTGAAAAAGTTCAAGTAAGCGGTAAGTTCAGTGCAAATGGTGGAGCTTTTAATTCTTCAGCCATACTGCTTCATAAATGACTGAGTGAAGATGCTTTGGACTTTGAATATGTAAATTCATCCTGTTAGATGAGAAGAAACATTTGTACTATAGCTTTGTCTGAGATGGGCTAATATGCAAGCTACTGAATTACAAGGCTCTGCATATAACCAGTAAAAGACTCCAAAGTTATGACTAAAAGACTAGACATTGGAAATCTGTGTTGCATCCTACCCTTGTCATATTCTAGCAGGTTACATTTTCCTACTTTTTTTTTGACAGGGATTTAGTTCTTCATTGCTGGAATAAATCTGGATTAATGGGCAGGCAACTACGAGCAGCACAATAATACTATCACTTTTTGTCACTCAGTTGAAGTTTTAAAATAAGTACAAGTTCTACTCCCATCTTCTTTTCACTAAAATAGTGTTCTAAAGTACCTTGGTCCATCATAAATTGTCAATTTTTAATTCAGATGTTGTTTTAATACAAAGAAGATGATAATATTGTTGTTATTACTGCCTTTATATTAATTAGCATCTAATTTTTAGATTAGCTATGACCTATTGGATAGCAGAATTACCTGTGATATTAGCATAAGTCAACAAATCAAGTCACTTAAAAAAAAAAAAAAGTTGCACTTGTAAAATAGTTCTTCTATTCAAAGAGTCAATACAGGAAATGCTTCTCTGATGCCAGGTGTTTGTTAGGTTTTTTGCAAGAAGTCATGCAATCATTAGTCTACTGTGCCAACATCACTTCTCTATTGAAGAACACAGAAGAGGGGAGAAAAAAATATCTGATCCTAGTACCAATGTCAAGAGCAATGTCAGATCTTCCAAAGCTTGTCACCTATTTCCTGCTGGTTCTTTCATCCCTTCTATATATGATGCAGGAGTCTATAACTATGCTGTTCCTTTTTATAGCAATGGGAAAGAGGAAGAAAGATTTTAACTTCTGCATTGGTCTCACTGCTAGTGATAGGGAAAGACAGCAATAAAATTCAAGTGTCCTGACTTTAATATTTGTCTTGTCAATGAGATTGTTACGCAAAGGTGAGAAATTATTATGACAAGAGCTGAAAATGAGAGCTGTTGTAATGAGAATCTTACCTCCCCTCCCCCCAAATTAATCAATCCAGTGAAAAGTGATATGTGCTTTCCAAAAATAAGGGAGTGAAAGTGTCTAGGCTCATATATTAAGAAATGTAATTCAGTGGAAAGAAAAGCTACTATTTCACATTATGTAAGCAGTGTTAAAAAAAACTAGGGAATAAAGCTATATAAAGACCAGCTCATGTACACAAAGACTTTTAAGAATTTGAAATATCTCCCCTGTGGATGTACTAAGTACAGCAGCAAAGCAGTTCATACATCTCCTAGTGGTGTTAAAGTCAGAAAGTTAAGCCATTCTCGGGATTTCTAGCAATGTTAATTGTCCCAAATCTGAATAGGTAACTGTTTTCTAAATGGAGAGTCCAATACAGGCAGCCTGTATGTAGTATTTTTGTGTGCAGCTGGATAAAGAAAGAGTTTCTAATAGAAAAAAATGAATCTGATGTAGGTTTTAATACTTATCACATGTATATGGAGATTTGAGAAAATAGGACCATGTTATATATATATTCAAAGAAGTGACATAAACTATTTTAACTTCAAGAAGAAATGAAGTACCTTTTCTAGAATTGGAAGATATTGAATGCAAAAAATATTCTTCCTTATCACACTAATGGTTTTGTCCTCTGTATGACAGCATTTTCAAGGCCAGGTTGGACAGAGCCTTGGGTAACATGTTTTAGTGTGAGGTGTCCCTGCCCATTGCAGAGGAGGTGGAACTAGATGATCTTAAAGTCCTTTCAACCCAAACTATTCTATGATTCTATGACATCAAAATGCATGGATATTGAAGAGGTGTGTTTTATTACTGCTATTTCTTGTATAGTTTCCTTACCAGCATGATATTTTCTAAAAGCTGGTCAATGTTATAGGTTACTCAGTAGTCCTAGTTAGACCAAAGACGACACCTTTCTTTTGCATTAGTATATCATACTACTAACTTCCATGGTACTCCCAAGTTGTCTTAAATCTACCCTTGGAATAGTGCTTTTCCAGATATTATGTTGTGTCCTGTCATTTTTAATTGACCGAGAGATAAACACTTCTGTTGCCATTATAATCCCATGACTACAGGAAGTTTTCAACAATATCAGAAATGCTCATTTCATCATATAATTGCCTAAACAACATGTTTAATGTTTGCAGTTGTATGGTTCATGTTTCCTAAATAACTTCATGCAACAGTGTTACTTGTTTTAAGGCATCCAGTAATGTACTGGTAGTTTTCACTCAGTACAGTTCCTAGCTTCTCTACATAAACTCTCCTTCTTCAAACAAGTTTAATGACTCCAAAACCCAGCAGGAAATGAGCATTTTGAAACAGTGTTTCAAATGCCCCAGTTCAGAATCAATGGCTTTCTGCAGAACAATGTACTGCAATGTACGTTGTTCTGAGCACTAACTTTATATTTTGTCTTTTCAATAATTGCTTTAAAGGAGGCTTTCTGAAGCAATATTGTATTGAATTTTGGAAGAAGAGTTGCATTGTGTTGAAAGTTCCTAAGTTGCCCTAACAGGCTTACTGGCCTAATTTTTTTGCTGAAAGAAACTCTCTTACATTACTGCTATTGAAAAGAAACATTTGTTGTTTAAATTATATACATCTCAGAGCACAGTTAAAGCAGTGATAGTATGGTTCAGCTTAAGTACAGGCTTTGGTTCAGGCTGCAGTGCCCAGACCAGCTACATACGTAGTATTATTTGGCCTGAAATGGATTGTTTGGTTACTTGTACTTACACAATATATACAGAGGTGCCCTCTTTGTGGCAGCCTGTTTCACTGTCTTTCCCATCAGTTTGGATTCTTGTGCAGTTCATTGAAAAATTATTGATTTTTCTCACAGCGACTTTGTCAGTCTTACCATGGAGTGATATTTCATCTTGCTATGTGTTGTGGCTAGCAGGCACTAGTGCTTTATTATGTCGAATGCTGGTGAGGTTCTGCAAACATGATATCCTTTCCACCATAAAGCAGCTGTGTGATGTTTAGCAACAAACCAATATACAGCTTCTCTATCTGAGAAGCTTGTTTTGCAATAAGGTGTTTTATAGCAAATGGTGACAGGTGATTTCTACTGTCATTGAAATTTATATGGAATGCAGAGTAAAAAAATGAGCCTCATAGTCTCTTTGATGGGAAAAGGGTGTGATACATCTGATTACATTTCATATACTGATCTGCAGTTAAGTAATACTGTAAAACTGACCTTGCAGGTTTTGATCCACAGCTTCTGAGCACATGGGTAACTAATTCTTCTCTTGTAAATTTGCAAACATCAATGAAGGATAGTAGTCTAGGTTAAAGAAAATCTGCCTGATACAGTTCTAAGTCTGAAGACAAGAAGCAAGACCAGATACAGTCTTTAAACCAAGCATTACTTAATCAGAGCCAGATACATACAGTGGACAATCAGTTCGTGAGACTTTTAGCTGAGCAGCGCCTCTATACTTCTGCTTTGTTATCAGAAAAAAATCAAGTCCATATGGGTGTTTTTAATGGCTTTTATGGAGGGTGTGTAAAGCAGCTGACTGACATCTGCAAACAGCTAAGGCCAGGGAGGAGGGTGGATGGTTTGTGCAAGGGCAGTTGAACAGTGTTCGACTCTCTTACTAATCTACAGATTTCATAGTAGTCATTCATTTCATATTTATTGTGTTTCTTTGAATTACCATGGACTTCTGTGGACATTTTTATGATATCAGTGCCATAGTTATATGCTATATATGCTTTAAATGCATATTTTTTTGCTGTATCTGTAAATTCAGTTCATTCACTCTTTTCCTGTAATACCACTGATACCATCGGGATAATTCTGTTCACTGATCAAGTGATTTATTTCCATTTCGCTTCATTTTATCTTAAAATATTAATTTTGAGTTCATTTTTTTTTTCTGATGCACTTGATCACTACAAGTGCACATTCTTTTCATTCTGTTTTGCTACCACACCACAAAATTATTGATTTCCTTCTATATTTCCTGTTATACAGTTCCTGCTAACTTACTGAATTACAAAACCAGGGTATTTTTAGCAGATCTTGTGAGTTTGCATGAGTGGTTACTGTCAACCTGCTAATTGCTTATGTAGCTTCCTAAATATTTGTTAATTACTGATCAAAGAAATTTGTGAGTTGTACAAATCCCGTATCTACCCAGGAATGTGTAAATTCCAACTCCAATTTTTGTATTAAGTAGATTCACCTCCTGGTTCACACAAGATTTCCTTGAAGACTGTCCAAACTTCCAATACTGGCATAAATGTCCTCTTTTTCCCACTGCAGAGTTGTAAAACTGATAGGACATAAGAGCACTCAGGCCATGTATCTTCCTCAATAACTTCTTGCCCTAAAATACAACCATAACAATTCCTTTGTTAAAGCAGATCAAATAAATCTATACTCCTGAATCCTGATTCTGAGAAATTATCCTAAGAACCGCTTATACATCAAAGGCTTGCTATTACTCATTCAGAGAAATTACAAATATTGCAAGTAATTTTTTCTTCAGAAAGCTACAAACTGGGAGTTAAAAAGTGATGTCAAACTCTCAAAGCCACATGGTTTTCTAAAATTTCATTGAATAATTATAAGATAACATAATTGGTTGAACTTACATCTCTGAAATCCTTTCCTTCCCATCTTAAATCCTGTCGTGGTTTAGGCCATAAATCAGCCACACAGTCTGCTACATGGAGAATCGAAAGAATGCAGCTCCCACAGGTTGAGATAAGAACAGTTTAGTAACTAAGGTATAACACAA